>CM063590.1:10179159-10313539 GCA_032356905.1 Salix exigua | reverse complement strand
AACAATGTAGCAGGCAATGCCTATGCTGAGAAGCAGCTGAAGAGTACACTTTCACTAAGGCCACTGGCAACCAAGAACTCATTCTGCATGTAGCTGAAATGGTGATGGATGGGCTTTCTTCTCTGCTACATTTCTCTCGCTAGATTCCTCTGTCCTTTTCTCGGCAATTTCAGCTCCTCTTTTCTCTCTTCATAACATACTCCTCAGGAATAAACACGTCCATTAATCATATAAAAGGATGCAAAACAAGTTTAATTAGGTGATGCAAAGTGTTTACACCTGATCAGAGTATTTTATTCAAACAAGCAACAGTACTGGTTAATTTTATGAAGTTAACAGGATGCAAGGGTTCATATCGGTTTTGGGGAAGCTTTTTGGCCTTCATGCGTGCGTGCGTGTAGGAGAGAAGAGAAAACGACGCAGCATGTGAAAGGCAGTCTCGAGTCATGGAGATCTTTATTTACGCTACGCAACCGGCTAGATTATTCATCGTGATTATACGACTTCAACTTATATCAGATTCGATTGTTGATGAAGCTTTGAATGTACTGAAATTTCATTTAAATTATGTGGGCTATATTTCCTTCAAAGAGAATGATTGGCCGAGCAATCACCATAGTGGGCTATATTTCCTTCAAAAAAGCAAGAACTCTCACTTGACAAATAGTTTCACTCGTGACTCTATTTATTCTGACATTAACGACTCAGTCATCTATCTTTTAAATCTATTTAAGTGTTGTCCAAAACCATTCCAAAAATAATTGATATTTCTCATCATGTTTGCGATAATTTTCCACTGGAAAAATAAACATATTTACTATTTTTCTTCAGTTCAATTGCAATATGAGAGGGAGTGTTAAAGGAAAGAAAATCCGCTACATATAAGGAAAAGTATAGGATACCAAGGAAAATATTCTTCCATTATATATCAACATATTAGTAGCCATTCATATTGTACGTTACTTCAAACAGCTTTTCCTTTTCTTGTATATGAACATTCATGTATCTGAACCATTACAGTATGCCATTTTTATGAGATATCCTATATGCATTGAAACTGTTGGCGAAGATGAAATTCAAAAACAAAAGATCCAGGAGATTTCAGCGTCATTAACTCGAGGTGATGTAATCTATCAGTCACTTCTCATCTGCTGTTTACTACGAGGGATTTCATTCGTTCAGCTCGAAATCTTTGCAGACCCAGCATCAACCAGCTAGTTTCACGCTTCTTTATGGTTGTAAAGCTACCTTCAAAGATGTAAACAACTTACCTACGCCCTACCAAACCTCGCAACCAGTCCTTTATTATCAAGCATGAAACCTCTTTTTTTGCCCCTGCCCTTTGTTTGGTATCAAACGATCCTGAGTCTAGTTTTAGGGTCTCAACATACACTTATACCTCTAAACTTCGAAGTTTTTCAATGTCACTCTTTTTATAGTTATTAAAGAAAGTTGCATCTTTATCCTTATCCATTAAACTAGAACTAGCCTATTTTTTAATTTTTTTAAATATTTTTTTGTTATATATATAAGATTAAATTGAATGAGTACATTATTATTATTATTATTTGTTTCTAAAAGAGAAAAGGCTGTGCTTATTTGGACCTGCAATTTCCTTGCTGTGACCACAACTTTCTATTTGAAAAGGATTCATCCCCCGAGATGACTGTCAATGGTTCAACACCCTTTCTTTATGTAGAATTTGTATTCGATGAAGAAAATATATAAATGCAGAAACTCTCAGGAAACATAAGCGTTAAAGTTAAGGTTGTTGCCAAGTGGCCCAAGTCGGCTATTCAACCTGGTTTGTCTCTCTTTTCCTTCTCTTATTGTACCTTAACAGTCAAACAATTTCCATGATGACTGGTTCCGATTAATTTCAGGGTATATCCTAAAAATAACATTTTTTCAAGCTTTTCCTCCATTTGCTTTTGGTGCTGTTTCTTCATTTTCGTCCAAAGATTGTGCCTCTGTTAGCAAGAGACATCCTCCTGTCCGTGGAACACTCTTCTCGTTTCAGGTATGAACATAGCGTTAATAATTTCAAAGCAAAACCCTTTCCATTGCATGCTAACAGCTCATTGTTTTACAAGAATCACCTCTCCTAATGAATCAATATATGAAACGCTTGGAAGTTGAAACTGCTATAGATAAGTTAATCGCTTTCTTATGACATCGAAAGATTTTCAGTTCCATATTGCTTGTTTATATCTACATATCTTGAATGTCACACATGGACTACCATATTCTAATGATTTGGCAGTTGCTCGATTTAGATTGGATGAACTTTTGGATCCATATATATATTAACCAAAAGAAGACAAAAGCATATCTTTTTCCTTCCTGAGAAAGTCCAAAGAACCCCACCAATAATTTATCTTTATATTTGCTTTTTTGTCCATAATCAACCTCCATTTGTACCTACCACAATCCGGACCTTGACTCTCCAACGATATTTAGAACAGTCTCTTTCTTTCTCTGTTAGATGGTAATCTTTATATGATTTTTCGTTTAGTGTTAGGTGAAATTTATCGTTGTAAATTGTTTTTTGGGTCTCTGTGGTTAAACTCAAACAGTACTTCATGGGGGAGGAGGAGCAAAACAAAGCTGAATCTAAGGCAGTCTCTATGCCTATACCACCTGTTGAAGAAGAGAAAGAAGCCTCTTTAAATGATGCTGCTAATGAGAAGAGCTTGGTCCCAGTTTCTGAAAGTATGTTCTCCTTTTATATTCTTCTCCTGAGAAATTAACAAAGAAAGAGAGGAAAGGGAAAGTTTTATAATTTATTATTCCATGAAAATTTATATCTTTTGCTTCTTTTTTCTAGCACCCCGTAATCATCGAGTTTTTATTTTATTTCTTACTATAAGTTCCCTAGTTATATGAATGAATCTTCAATGTATCAGAGGCTGCAGATCCAATTGCTGAGGAAAAAGTTACAGGGGGATCAAATAACAGAGGTATGTGCAGGATACCACTTGAAGTTACTGCTCTCAAATTTGATATCTTTCTTTTTGACAGAACATATTGATTTATATCGATCTTCAGATGCTATCCTTTCAAGGGTTGAAACGGAGAAAAGATATGCTCTAATTAAAGCATGGGTAGAAAATGAGAAGGCTAAAGTGGAGAACAAGTAAGAGACTGTTTCTAAAGCTTTGAACTATCCATCTTTTAGTATTGCCATAAAGCAGGCCTCCCCACACCCAGTTCATCAAATCTAGCGTAAAAGCATGCTTGAAATGATTCAGGTTCAATCAATTTATCAAAAAACTTGCACCATATACAACTTTGCTAGGGTCTGAAGTTCTCCTGAACTGGAATTTTACTACATGGAAAGCACATTCAAGCCAATAATTGACCAGGTTTTTTTTGTCATCCAACATGAAATAATGTATCTGTAAGTCCCTGGGATTAGGCTATAAAAATGCATCACTGGAAGAAATTTTCTGAACCAGATCACACATTGTTAAGCTATAAAAGTTAAGTTCATTGTCAGAACTTGCTTCCGATATGTAAATACGAAGACGCTCAATAAATATCTATATTGTGTGCGTGATACTTGATAGTTTGGTTAGAATTCCTACTCAGTGATGACTTTCAGAGCTTGATTCTGAGCTAGCTATACACGTTGGATTTTCAAACAGGGCTCACAAAAAACTCTCTGCCATTGGATCATGGGAGACAACCAAGAAAGTATCGGTGGAGGCAAAAATAAAAAAGTTCGAGGTAACAAACTTATGAGCTGAAGTATCATTCGCATAATATCGCATCTTCATTTTTATTTCCACTTGATAAAATGCATAGACGTTCAAAGTTCTCGTGCAACATATTGTCGCGAAGAACTATTGATTTAAAAGTGTTTCAATTAATTTGTTGCATACTAGGAAAAAATGGAAAGGAAGAAGGCTGAATATGCAGAGAAAATGAAGAACAAGGCAGCCGAACTCCACAAGGCAGCTGAAGAGAAGAAAGCGATGATTGAAGCGAAGAAAAGCGAAGAATGTCTCAAGGTAGAGGAAACCGCAGCGAAATTTCGAGCAACTGGGTATACGCCAAAGAAGTTTCTTGGATGCTTTAGTAGCTAATTAAGTTGTTCTTGAAAATTCTGAAGAACGGTGGGGCATACTAGAGAAGGATTTCAAAATTGATTTTGCTTCGATTCTGGCTTGTCTGTTGGTCAATTCTCTTATTGTCTTCTGATATTGTAAAACTTGATACCTGAGAGTGAACCTGTTACACTGTCAAAGTTATTACATGAACCAAGCTTGAATTTGATATTTCATTTTGTGTGAGATGACGTTTCTCTAGTTGAGGAAAACCAAAACGAACTGAACTATGTCATCCTTAATCCCATGGAATTCTTTTATGAATCATTTATCATTTTCTCTCTCGTCTCAAGAAATCACTGGTTCACTCTCACAACTTTCGTACATCCAAGAAACAAAAGAGAGCCCAATTACGAGGACTAGATTCTAAGCCGACTTATTAAGACAGAGACGATGAACTTGCCATCGACTCAGTGAGTTGAACCAAGTTTCTTCTCATCTTGACTCTTTCAAAACCATATATAGAATGAGCTCTTCAACGTTTGAATGTGTTGCGAGCTAGGGACATGATGAGGGATGGAATGAGAGCAACAAGAAGCAGCAGCAACATTAAAAGATTAACCGATAGTTTGGTGGGAATTCTGTTAACTGGGAATTGTTGTTAGTAGTTTATCAGATTGAATAAAGTTACAGTTAGTAGAAGAATAAAAGCTTGTGTATAAACATGGTAAATAGGGGGTAATAGTCAAACAATAAAGTCCAGATTTGCAGTTGCTGCATATTCTCTCTAGTTCTTCTCAGTCTCAATCTTCTTCTTCTTCATGAGCATTATAAAAGTAATTTTAGTGATATTTTTATTAATTTGATGCATTTATTAAATAAAAATAATAATTGCAAGCTTGTAAATACTTTATTTTTCTTCTTCATGTTCTTATGCCATGGAAAGTATTATAAACTTGTAAAGTTTAATTATTATTTTTTTAATTTTCAAAACATTGAAAGTTATAAAATGTAAAATTATAGATTAATTTTTCCTTATTTTTTTCATCAAGTTATTGAATTACAACCTTTTCAAGAAATATGGGAGTTCCCCCTCTATTTCTCTGATATTCAAGGTACAAGTAGAGCCAGTGTATTACAGCTTATCCATTTATGAATACAGATATCATGTCCGTGAACAATGCTGGCATCTTTAATGGAGGATATAAGCAAAGACTCTCGAGTGGCAGGCCGATCAATTTTGGAATCAGATGGATGCTAATATAGTATTTTATTGTCATGCCCGCACAAGAAGTTTGAAGTTACAGATTGGGTTGCTGGATATAGTAAAAAATCTATTTGGGGATAACTGTTTATAATAGGAGGATTCTAGTTGCAACTGTTGTCTCCTGTCGGGACAATCTTTAAAAAGACTTGGTCAGGAAATGCTTTATCTATCGCCCGCTATTTTTAGAACGGTACTTTGCATTTTGCAAGAGTCATGAACCCTAGCTTAAATAAGCGATTCGAGACCTGTTCTCCATCCATTGAACATTCATTTTACTGATCTTTAATCTGCTGGTTTAAGTTGCATTCATTTTATTGCCCCGAGTCACATATTTTGGGAACCTCCATCTATCTTAACTTCTGAGATAGAGTGGAACGGAACTTTCAGAATTTGTTGTTGAACTTTCCTGTTAAAGCTTTTCTAAGCATCCCTTCTGATATCAGATTTTATACAGCTCGTTTTAGATTCACCAGGACCAATATATAATGGGTTTCACTGGGACCTTAGAGAAATGCAAGGCCTGTGATAAGACTGTTTATTTCATCGAATTGGTGTCAGCCGATGGAGTTCCTTATCATAAGAAGTGCTTCAAATGCAGCCACTGCAATGGACTTCTTGTGGTGCGAGTTCTATTCATCTATCCTTTTTCTTTTTTTTCCTCGTGCCTTCTCTTTTGTCTTTGTAAGAATTGATGATTATGATCTTCTACCAGGATCAATGAATTTGACCCGCCATGAAATTTTTCTTATAGATGAGCAGCTATTCCTCAATCGATGGAGTTTTATACTGCAAACCCCATTACGACCAGCTCTTCAAGGAGACTGCCAATTTTACCACGAAAATCCAATCCTGTGAGATCCCATTCTCTGTTTTCCTTTTTTTTTTCCCGATTCTTTCACATACTTTTGGAATTGGTTTTCCACGGAGAAGGATGTAGTCCTCCCTATTTTACCTTTTCTTCGAGCGCTAACACCGTGTTTCTGCATTCTGTCTGCTAGCGGGGGAGAAGAAGAATGGCCTGGTACTAAAATTGCTTACAACTGGTTCTTTTTCATTGCCCTACTTTTGTTTCTGATGGAAATCTCATCCATGTTCGTTTGATCTATGTTTTCCCAATTACGCAGACAAAGGCTCCGAGCAAACTCTCATCCATGTTCTCTGGCACCCAAGACAAATGTGCATCCTGTAAAAAAACTGTATACCCACTAGAGAAGGTTTCTTATCCAATCCCTTTCCTCTCTCGCAACTCTTATGTATATATCTGCACAAACTCAAATGGAAATGCAGAAGTCAGTAGAACTCTCATTGAAATCTTTGTTGTACCATAACCTGGCATTAATATAATTTCATGCACCAAGATCAATCAAGGTAATAGATTGAGATCGAAAGAATAAGATGAAGTGAGAATAAAAAAGCTCATCTCTTTAACCAAAAATTTGACAGGTGACTGTGGAGGGAGAATTCTTTCACAAGACATGCTTCAGGTGCTCCCATGGTGGTTGCTTCATCACACCATCATCCTATGCTGCTCTTGACGGCATACTATACTGCAAGGCCCACTTCTCGCAACTGTTTAAGCAGAAGGGAAGCTACAGTTATCTCACCAAAACTTCCACGATGAAGAAAAACGCAGTAAATTTGCCAGAAGAAAAATCTGAAGCAGAACAAAGCAATTCAACAGAACCAGAAGCTAACCCTGCCTTAGCCATAGCAAATGAGACATTATAATTCTTGAGAGTGTGCAGAAATAGTTCTCAATGGGACGTTGAGGTTATAAAAGTGGTTGCTTTCCTTGCTCCTAGTAAGGCACGTGTCAATAGAGAATGGGAACCTCGAATTTTGCATCTCCCTGGAAGCTGAAGTGGGAGTTCTGTGATACTTCTTTATTTGCAGGCGCAGTTGATGAAAGAAAATAAAATTTCACTTCTTCCCCATATGTCATTGAATTTCTACAGGTGTTTTTTTTTATCAATTATAATAAATAAATTTTGACAATTAATATATTTATTTCATTTTTATGGATTTGTTGAACTCATTGCTGTAAGTTTCAAGTTAAATGGAGTTGGAAACATAATAGGATCTAAGTTACTATAAAAATCTTGTCAAATTTATTAAATTATATGTAGAATTTTGTTGGAATCAAGTAAGGATGGAAATTATACTTCTCAAGATTTCCAACCAGCAAAAAGAATATGACGTGTTTGAAATCAGGACTAAAATCTACCCAAAAATGTTAAAAATAGAGATTTGGGTTGCATATATGAAATTTAGCAAAGAAACTTTGATTTTATTATTCTATTTTATTTAATTAATTATTTTTATTTTGGTTTTGTTTTGATGCATTAGACATTGTCTAAAGATTTATTTTATTATTGACTTTATTTTAGTTAATTACTAGTTTATGCTCATTAGCTTGCAAATTGTTGGTTCATGTTTCTAATTTGGTCCTCATTGTTTTATTTCTAACTTTTTGGTCATTTGTAAAAGATATTAGTTGTTTTAATTAAACTCTTCAATCAAAAATACATTTTTTTAAGTCAATGTTAATTTTCATTCTTTTGAATTTTTTATTTTTTAGCTGAATTGAATTTTATTTTAAATTTCACCCTTCAATTAAATATAAAATTTCTTTATATTTCAGTTTTGATCCCATCCTTTTAATTATTGTTTTTTTTTCAATTTAATCTCTTAATATTTAATTTATTGAGAAATGAACTTCATAATTCTTCTATATATGGTACTTAAGATCTAGTGACTCAAGTTATAAGTTTAAAAGGGTAACACAAAATTTATTTTATTTTCTTAAAAAGCTTTTATAATTATTTTCTTATTTGACGAGAGGATTCCAATATCATGATTTGAATCATAAATTTGATAAAATATTTTAGGTTAACTCAATAATGATCACCGAGATTACAAATGTATTGTGTTAATTTGAGGATTAATTTTTTTATATATATCAACCCTATTTTATTTTATTTTAAATATTTTCCCCCGTATTATTTGTTTAAAATAGGCTTGCGGGGTATATTTTGTTTTTTAAAATAAAATGGACTCGCGGTGTCGTGCTTGCAGTGTGGCTAGCGACATGCTATAATGACTGGGGCGAAAACGTGGCATATGCTGATTCGTCATAAGAGTAAAGTAGCAAACCACAAAACGCTATCAAGACCCAAGAGAAGTAGATAAAGCCCTTCCCTTCCCTTCCTCACCTTCTTCTCGAAAAGTCTCTTTATTTTTGTCCAAAGCACAGTCACAGGGTGCAAAACACTTAACAAAGTTTAATGCCATTCTCCGCCATCTGATGAGATTACTCTTTCCAATCCAAATAAAAAAATGGACTGTCTTTCTCTTGCCACCACCACAGCCGCTTCATCTTCCTTCTCTGTGAGAAAAATATTGTTTCCTTCACCATCAGTTGGAGGAAGAGCAAGAAGTAGAAGAAGAGAAATATGGTTTCCTAGGAAAAACGGGTTCTTGGTTTTGGCTGCAAAAGAAGAAGGACAAGCAAAGCTGGACCAGTGGGACCAAATGGAGCTCAAGTTTGGTCATTACCTTGGTGAAGACCCCAAACTTACTCTTGCTAAGGTAATTGCTGTGATGGTTTTTCAAGGAATGGACAATTATGCTTATTTTAGCTAAAGTTTCCATTTATAGTTCAATACTTAAAGTGAAAGCATGTCTAGTTTTTGCAGGAACCCTTCAAAGTTCATTTTTAAATGGGTGTTTATAAACTGTTGCTTTGAATTTGATTATATTGGTGATTTCAATTTGTGGTTTTGTTGCCTAGATAATGGCTAGAAAAGAAAACCCGGATGTTTCATTTCTTGAAGTTGAGAAATCATTTTACAAGAATAAGGGTAAAGCAGTAGAAATAAAGGAGGTTCCTTTTGATGTTTCAATGAAAAAGAAACCACCCAATGTATTGGATGGTTTGAATTTAGTTCGGCCGGTTCCAAAGGAAGGATTTAAATTCCAGGAAGAGGATAAACCAGAATCTCCCAAGATAAAGAAATCAGATCAACCTGTTGGAAAAGCAATGAATAATGCAAAGCGTGGTGTTCCAAATGTTATTTTGAGAAAGCCATCTTTGTATGTAGAGGATGATGTGGAAGTTAGGCCATCCAGGAATAGGGTGAATATTTTACCAAATTTAACTTTGAAAATGGGAAATGATCAAAATAAGGAGAAGTTTAGTGATATGACACTATTGAGAAAGCCACGACCAATGAGTGTTGACGAGAAGCAGGATTCTGGCAATTTGAGAACTGGAGTTAATGATGGTGCTGGAATGAGGGTTGAAAAAGAAGGTGAGGATATATATAGTGGTTTTACGCTGTTAAAAAAAACTGAAACTATGAGGATTGAGTTCAAAGAGTCATCAGAAACCAGGGATGCCTCATTTGCGGAGGAACAAGAAGTAGAAGATAACTGCATGTCAGGTAATAAACTATGCTGCTTTGTAACAATCCTTTCACAGCCAGAATTTAATCTATTTGGTTTCGTGTTGCTATTTTGTGGGACATCTTTTATTCTTTCCATTTCCTTTTTAATGCACAGCAAGATTCAAATATATGAGTAATCCTATCCAAACCCACCTTTTAGGTTCTAAGCTAAACAGTGGCTTTTTTGTTGGAGCTAGAATTGTTTAAAATAACACTATGCTTGATTTTTAAGGAAGGCAGCCATCAGAGAAGAATAATATTGAGTTCACAAAAGAGGAAGCTGCCCTAAACCAACAATCTGATAGCAATTTGGTTGATTCTGCTGTCAAGATTTCTATAGAAGCTGCACTGCAAGGGAAACCAAAGAGGTCTGCAGAGTCATACATCATATTTATATTATTAATGTTTACCTTGACAAAGCATTTGTATGCTTATCCTGGTACAAAGCATTTGTATGCTTATCCTAGTTTTCTTGTTAGATTTGCCTTATTTAATATGCTGCTTTTTATAGATTAGACCATAATGTTGAAGCGACATCAGCCTCTAGAGTAGAAGATTTGAATCTTGTAAATCCTGAAAATCTTGGAAATGCTAATGAGGATGCCCCTTCCATATCACCACTGGAGGTGAGATTGTTATATCTTTATCAATCTTCTAATGCTTTTGATTGGTTACTGTTGAGCATTAATTCTGGGCAGTTTATGGACTTGTAGGATGCTGATTGGAAAAGGGCAGAAGATTTGCTTAGGACAGGTGATAGAGTAGAAGTCGAGTTAATTAGCGTCAGTGCAAGAGGTTTCATTGTAAGTCCAACTTGACAAAGTAATAAATTGGCTTTGCTTGGACTTGTTTTCTCCTCTTGTACTATGTTATTTGCAGAACAAGAAGTTCTTTTCCATGCAACCTCTCTGAATTCTATGCAACTATCTGCAGGTATCTTTTGGTTCTCTGGTAGGATTTCTGCCATACCGTAACCTAGCTGCAAGGTGGAAGTTCTTAGCTTTTGAGTCATGGTTGAAACAGAAAGGCTTGGATCCATCGCTCTACAAGAAAAGCTTAGGAATAATTGGAAGCTACAATGTCGTAGAAAGGAACAATTCTCTTGATTCAAGCATTGTTCCAAATACGGATAGAAAAATTGAGGTAGAAAATAAGCCGGATATGAAGTTAGAGGATCTTCTTATGATATATGACCAAGAGAAACTGAAGTTCCTGTCTTCTTTTGTTGGTCAGGTTTGGAAATATTAACTTGGTATTTTTAATCATAAACATTTCTCTTTCAAATTTTCATGGACTTCTATTTGCAGAAAATCAAAGTGAATGTGGTAATTGCTGAGAGAAAATTGAGGAAACTTGTAGTTTCTCTGAGGCCAAAAGAGAAGGAAGAGTTGGTTGAGAAAAAGAGACATCTCATGGTATCCACTAATTCTTGATACTTGTTGTACATTATTTGTTTTATATGCAAACTTTAAGTTCCTGAAAATATTTATAACAGTTTGACAGCGACAATAATTCTCACAATTTATGTAGTTTCTTATTCATGTTAAATGGATTTTCAGAACTGAAACTTGGATTTGCTTGTTGGTTTAATTGTGTGCTGACAGTTTTTGTGGTCAAAGCAGTATTGATAGAAAGAAAACGCACCATAACTGTCAAAATGTTACATACTTGATGTGAAGAAGCAAGCTTGTTGTGTGTTAGATTATCAGATGAATTTCAGGCCAAACTTTATCTCCTATACATCTGGATTTTGTTTTGTCCAAAAGCTTATTGTTCATTAGCTTATCAAGCAAGCTTCTGGCCTTGATGTTCTTGTGCCGTTTGTTTTTCCAGGCTACACTTCAAATTGGGGATGTTGTGAAATGCTGCATCAAGAAAGTAACCTATTTTGGCATTTTTGTTGAGGTAAATCAACAATTTTGCTGATAATTCTTTGAACAAGAAATCATTGTATAGTAGGGAAATTCAAATATTTTTAGAGAAGATATGCAGAAAAAAGGGTTCAAGAGAAACCATGTTGACTGGTGGAGGACTGAGTTGTTTGATTTGTATCAATATCTTGAGTATAATTCCTTAAAATAGATTCAAAAGTTTAGAGTCATGAGATCCTAGAATACGTGCACAAAGTCTTTAACCTTACTGTACCCATTTAGGTTGAAGGTGTGCCTGCTTTGATTCATGCATCAGAGGTTTCATGGGATGCCACTCTGAACCCTGCATCCTGTTTTAAAGTTGGTCAGGTATGTTGCCTGTTATATGATTAAATTTTCAGACAATTAAATATCTCCACTGACTGTGACATGTGCTGGCTCCATAAGGCACCATAAAAGATTGTCTATAGGCTCATCAATATGTGGATCTTCCAGAAAATTTGTCTTTTTTCTTATGTGCTGTCTGGCATGAGTACTTTGGCTACAGCCAAACCTTATTGAAAACTGGTGATAAAAAAAACTGATCAAATACTTTGCTTGTTTTTATGCTTCTTTTGCTGTCAATTCTTTCATGCCATTTCAATTTTGAAGAAAGTGATTCTTGTTGCAGATTGTGGAGGCAAAAGTTCATCAATTGGACTTTACCCTTCAACGTATCTTCTTATCTTTGAAGGAGATTACAGTAAGTTATATTTAACTAGTTTATTTAATGCTGAATTTCTATCCTAGGCCAAGGCAATTTAACTATATGTCCAAAATATAATGCGTTTCTCTTTCCCATGGCAGCCTGATCCTCTGATTGAGACCCTGGAATCTGTCTTTGGTGGTCGTGCTCCCCTGGATGGGAAACTACAAGAAGCCGAAGCAGATTCTGAGGTTTTATTCTCATCCTTTGAGTAACACCTTTAGTCATCAACTCCTCTTGTCATTTTGACTTGCCAAATAAAAGGCTGTCTTCTTTTTATTTATATTTAATTAAGAAAAGACTGCATTTCATTTTGATTATACAAAGACAATTTGTGGATAGAGTAGGAGTTGCTGAACAAGAGTATACGCATCATTATGATTTCTAAATAAAAAAGAACAAGGAAATAAGGCCTAACTCCCAACCAAACTTGCTTCATAAGATTCAAGCAAGGATTTCCAAATAAACTTATTCATGGTTTTTTTTTTAATTGTGCTGATTCCAATATGACAAATTGATTCTGGTGATGTCTATTTTTAGAGCTAAGCTTTTACTAGTGCTGTGCCCTGCCATCTGTTAAATAATATTTTCAGTAAAACCCCCAAATTGTGAAAAGTAGAGTTTGAAGGTGGATGAAAGAAATAGGAGTGAAATTTATGGGATTTAATGATTGAAAGGGTTTAAGATCAGTTACAGGGGTTATGTTAATGATTCATATGTCAGCAGCCATGTGATGGCTGGTGATGGAAACACGAGCGTTGTTATGTTTTCTCCATTTCATTATGCGCTGTTTATTTTTTGCTTTGAAATTTGATTTGACAACTGTAATCGCACAAGTACAATGCAATTCTGCTGCTCATCTCCCTAGATGGCAGTTTAGGAAGATTGGGTGAGTTTGCCTTCCATTTCCCAGTTGATTACGGGGCTCTTCCTATGATGCATGTATTTATGGAAGCAAGTATCAATAGTTAGTTGAATGATTCTCTGTGTATTCTCTGCACCTCGTACATTTTGTTGCAGTAGCTATTGTTGAATTTTCTGACTTGGAATTCTGCAGTGGGCTGATGTTGAAACACTTGTCAAAGAGTTGCAACAAATTGAAGGGATCCAGTCTGTATCTAGAGGCCGCTTCTTTTTGAGTCCAGGTTTAGCCCCTGCATTTCAGGTACAGGGACTTATAAACTAGATATTGCACCAGAAATTACAAATTAAAGGTGCAGCTCACCCCTACAATCATGGTCATGATTTCGCTGGGTGTTGATAGCTGTAGCCAATGTACCATTTGCTAGTGTAGCCTTTGTTTCTTAACTCTGAAAGACAGCACCGGTTTCTCACCTTCTGTTTATTATTTCCACCTTCTGGTTATTATTTCTCCTCGAATCGAATCATGCTAGCTTATGTGATTCCCACCTATCTTCTGCTTCAGGTTTACATGGCGTCCATGTTTGAGAATCAATACAAATTGCTTGCTCGATCTGGAAACAAAGTACAAGAGGTAACATTTTTGGATTTTGCAAGTGTTTGTGTAATTGGATTCCTGATGGTCCCATCAATCTTCTTGATCAAGAATTCATCTTTGCAAATTGAAAAAATCATCTGTCTGAAAGTTTCTTGCATGCATAAATAGTTGAAAGCTTGGCCCTATTCTCGTATTACAAGTATCTTACCTTGAAGATTCTGCACTTACTAAATCAGCATGTTTGAGTTCTGAACTTTTGCCTTGTACAAATAGCTTCGTGACCTTTCTGGAGATATTACAAGACTACCTTGCTGAAACTAATTATAGTACCATCACCCACTTTCAAGTGAAAACAGGACAAATTCGTGAAAATATAAGCCACCTGGGCAATCAATTTCAGTTGTTTTCATTTTAAGAGCTTGTTATTCGAGTTCGCCATCTTTACACACCATAAAGTAATAACTTGAACTTGGCAATAAAGCATTATCGCTTGAGAACAGGTATTCTGAATTCCTCCCAATAATAAAAATTGCAATCTCTTCAAGAAATTAAAAAAACAAAAAGATGAAATATGTTGCGACTATGAAGGGAAACTGATACTTGGTAAGAAACAAACAGTCACGGTCTATTATTCTTAAACAACTTAAACGATTTTATTTGTTGGTGATTGACCCTCAATTTTGATCCAGGTGATAGTTCAGGCATCATTGAGCAAAGAAGAAATGAAATCTACGATTTTATCTTGCGCTAACAGAGTGGAATAGTTTTGTTCCGAACTGTAAATTCCTCTGACCTCCTGCCCAGTCTACTACATGTTGCCATATTTCAGACTGCGACTCTGGACTTTGCCACCATTAGCAAAAAGAAAAGGAAAGGAAAAGGTTCTGTTTTACATATTTTTATTCTTTACTACTTTTCTGTTTCTTCTTCGTGTGGATTTGGCTGGGCTAAGCTTTTGCGGTATTACACAATCTCTGCTTGCTGTCACAGGTTATATATTAGTGCAACTGTTGTACAAAGATATTCAATTATGGTATTTTATTAATTTTCATAGAAAATATTTAGAAGCTGGCTCCGTGGTCGCTTGTACAGAACAGACTAGCTAGTAACTAGAGAGGACAGCTCAAATAACCATAGCTCTCACATTTTTCCTGATCCTCACAGCTGGCGTCGCTGCCATGCCTCAACTTCATCAGCTCTCATCTTTGCTGTACCAGTCTCCGCTGTCATGATCTGACAAATTAAACCCAAAATTTGTTTCCCGTTTTTCTGATCCGTTAGAATCAACCCATGGAGTTGCTGACATATTTTCACTTATATGAATGAAGGTTCCGTGCATTGCAAATTAACTGAGCAGCTTGACTCCATCAACCTATCTGGGATCCTCCTCCTCCAGACCCTGTACCCTAGATGTAGGCTGCGCTGTTGCTGGCGGTGGCATCACCTCCATCTCATACTTGAAACAACACTATTTCTTTCCACAAATGATACCTATACATACAATTGCAAATATATTTATGATCTTTTATTACAAACAAAGGTAGGTTTTCACTGCTAAATGCTGTGTAACTTACCACTACGTTCGTGATGCAGTCCATTTCGAATGTCCAAGTAGATAGGTATAAAAAATCAACCAAGTATGATCTTAAGACTCTCCAGATCCAATTAATTACACCATCTATGGCATGGATGGAGAGAGAGAGAGAATAACAAAGGAATATGAAATTAAAGGAACCTTACATCCAGGGTGGGGGCATGGAAGAATAAAGTTAATAGGAGGTGGAAATCAATTTCATGGCTTGTAGTCTTTCATATGTGGGCACAGAATGATAATTTAAGCTCGAGCAATCTATTTACCAATCGTATTGTGGTAATCAGAGTATTTTGATGAGAAAATGGAATGGTTTTAGGCAAAACAAATCTTGAAGAGAAAGCGAATGAGGCTAAGAGAATCATAATAGCGAGGAAACATGCTTGCTGGAAGAACTCATCTCGTCGATCGATCGATCAAACCAATCCAATGGCATGTATGTGAAACCAGAAGAGGACGGAAGCTAACCTGCAAGGAATAGATAGACGGAAATGAAATAGCTTTGGTTGAGGTGCAACTGAATAAACTAACAATCACAATGGAAAGTTGGAAACTAATTATATGCTTGTAAAATAAATAAAAGATAGGGTTTTATAAATAAATAAAATATATTAATTTTAAAATGTAATTAGGTGAACTAATCAAATAATTATTTGTAATTTATATGTAATCAAAGGAATATGATTTATTTTATTTTAAATTAATTTTTTTATATCTTATGATAAAAATAACTTTTAAAAATAAAAAAATATATTTTATAAAATAACCATAAAAAACCCTTAATATTGTAGATTTAAATCTGGAGGTTAATAATAAGAAAAGACTTTTTTTTAAAGAAAAACCCTTCACCTTAGACTTAAACCCCACCAGCCAAAACCATCCCCATTCCCACCTCCCTTTCTCCATCATGTACCCATCACTCCTCCGCCGCTCCAAATACTTGTCGGAACAGCTCCGGACCCGAATATTCATTCGACTAATGATTGGTGGACCCCGAACCTTCCCTGGAGATCTAAACAAATGGCAATGGAAACGGCTTCGCGAGAAAAAAGCCAAAGAAAAAGAGCAACGGCTCCTTGATCAAGAAAAACAATTCTTCCAAGCCCGTATGCGTTCCCAAATCCGCTCCAGCCTCGCTGGTCAATCCCACCCTAACCTGAACCCGGACTCTAATAAGTACAACCCCATGAGCCCCAAAGAGTACCTCAAAGCCCTCGCGGATCGTTTCATGAAAGATGGAGCTGAAGATTTGTGGAGCGAAAATGATGGGTCATTGAAACCCCCATCAGATGAACAGACTGCATTCGTGGGGACTAATCAACAGCCAGGGTCAATTAATTCGCTGGTAGATTTGAGAAAATTAATATCAGAAGGTCGTAAGGTGTCGCAGAATCGCAACAATGGGTTCAATTATGTGAAAAGTAGAGATTACTCGACGCATAGAGATTTGGATTTCGGGTCTAGAGGTGATTTTGCTAAACCTCTAGCGCAGCGACAGACGAAGTTTAGGAGAAATGAGAGTTCTTCGAGTGGTGATGATGAAGATCATGGGTTTGTTAATGACAAAGTGGAGAATTTCGTGGGAAATTCATGGGATGAGCGAGGAGGCGTGAGTAATTTGAGGAATGTGAGTGATTTCATGAAGAACAGGGGTTCTGAGACATTAAAACAGAGGAGGTTTCGGAGAAATGAGAGTGATGATGATGATTTTAAGGGCGGGGGAGATAGGAGAGGGAGGAGTGCGAAGGATATTGGGAGTAGAGCTGCTTTAGGGGAGTATGATACGAAGAAGACAAGAAGGGTTCCATTAAAGGAGCCTGAGAAGAATGATTTTGCGAATGAAGTGGAGTTGATTAGATATGAGCTGGGGAGGAAGAAGAATTTTGCCGGAAATGGAGGGAACATGGAGGAGGAGGATTCAATTCTTAGCGATAAAAGGTAAGTTTTTTTATTGGTTTAAAATGGTGTCTTAGTCTTACTAGTAAGGTAAATTCGGCATTCACTGGAATATGTGCATTATTTTTTGTTTGGATCCAATTCCCTCATTAATCTTTGGATGTGATAACAATAAGGAGATATGACTGCCGAATATGAGGAAAATTTGTCCATACCTGCATGGATGAAACATGCAGTTTCATGAAATTGTGGGTCTTGGAAAGTTACAATAGAAGAGAATGACACCGAAGGTATACGGTGAGCATAAGTACAGCAATGGGAAGGGACCCCATATAATCCCTCTTGCGTTTCGCAATATCAACACTATAGTATGGGAGGATATTCCTGATGTGATGCTTTGTGGGAAAAGTAAACCAATAACTTTTCATTTTTTGGAGTCTAGGGTAGAATAAAGGAAGAGGCTGTGGAATTATGTTTAATGTAAAGATACAGTCTTTTACATTTTAAATGGTGATTTTGTGCTTTATTTATTTATTTGCAGATTTGATGAATGTGGGCTATCTCCGTTGACTGTCAAAGCACTTATAGCTGCTGGTTATGTTCAAATGACCAGGGTACAGGAGGCTACTCTTTCTGTTTGCCTTGAGGGTATGCAAATTGTGTAGTATTGTGGTGATTATTTAGCCAGTTCAAAAGGCAGGGTAGAACAATTTTGTTATCGTGTGTGTGCATGCCAACTTCTTCACTTTTTGGCATGTGCGAGGCCATAAGTGTGTGTGGATACTTGTAACATATCCTTTATTGTACTGTTATACTAAAGAAATACTCTCTTTGCTCCATTTTGATTGTGCACGCTTTTCTTTTTTCAAACTTGTCAACCTGTGCATCATTAACACTATGTCTTTAACATACATATTGTAACCATTTCTGTCGAAAAATGATCTTAATTGCACATTGTGAAGTTTGAATGATGGTTTTTACTTCAATTTGAAGCAGGTAAGGATGCTATAGTCAAAGCCAAAACTGGCACAGGAAAAAGTGCAGCTTTTTTGGTAAACTACAAGTCTCTTTGGCATTCTTGAAAATTAATTTATGGTATTTTAGCTTCTTTCTTTCGGTTCCATAGTTAAATACAAACAGCTTCCTGTAATTGAAGCAGTTCTGAAGGCAACAAGTAGCAATGACAAGCCACAAGTGCCCCCTATATATGCTCTTATTCTCTGCCCCACCAGAGAACTAGCAAGTCAGATAGCTGCAGAAGCAAATGCTATGCTGAAATACCATGATGGAATTGGTGTGCTAACACTAGTTGGAGGAACACGTTTCAAAGATGATCAGAGACGCCTTGAATCAGATCCTTATCAGGTTTGCTCATGTGCTTGGTGTTTTTTCCTGGCTTTAACTTCGACTCATGTCCTGGCATGTGCTTGAAAAAAAGAAACAAGCAAAGAAATAAATATGCAGTTGATATTCCTGAGTTTTTCATTATTAATGCATGCATATCATTTTCTGGTGCTTTGAACTTTTTCCAGATAATTGTTGCAACTCCTGGTCGGCTGCTGGATCACATTGAGAATAAAGGTGGTTTATCTGTGCATTTGATGGGATTGAAGGTGCTTATACTTGACGAGGCTGATCACCTTCTTGATCTTGGTTTTCGGAAGGATGTGGAGAAAATTTTAGACTGCTTGCCCCGTCAGAGACAGTCATTGCTTTTTTCCGCAACAATTCCAAAAGAGGTTAGATTTTTCTGTTGAAGGGTCAAACAAGCAGCTAAATTATGTGACATGACTTCATTATGATTTTATTTATGCCTATGCAGGTTCGTCGAATTTCTCAGCTTGTATTGAAAAGGGAACATGCTTTCATTAATACTGTGAGTGTTGGCTGTGTGGAAACTCCTGCTAAGGTATTCGTTAAATTAAGAAACAGTTATGGTTAATTACCAATCAGGGATTGCAGATGACAATGACCTGATGTTGTTAAAATGATCATGTTACCTGTAAAAAAGGTCCAGAGTTTGTTTCAGGCTGAACATTCTAGCACTGGCTTAATGACTATTGATTTATTAAATATCTAATCACTATAAGTGAAATCATCTGGACTGTTTGATATTTGATTGTTTCTAAATTGGGAAGCAAAAAGCATTAATGCTCGTTTCTGCTCCTACAGATCAAGCAGTCTTTTCTTGTCTCTCCACAAAAATTGCATTTTCAAGTAGTGCACCATCTTCTGAAGGAGCATATTCAGCGGGCACCTGATTACAAGGTAAGATTCTGTAGATATTGGATTTCATTTATTTGCAAATTGGAATCTGTGTGGCTGAATCCTAGAAATAACTTTCCCCAGGTTATTGTTTTCTGTACAACTGGAATGGTAACATCACTCATGTATCAACTTCTTCGAGAAATGAAAATGAATGTAAGGGAGATGCATTCCAGAAAGCCTCAACTTTATCGAACTCGTATCTCGAATGAATTCCGGGAATCAAAATGTTTGATTCTCATCACATCTGATGTTTCTGCTCGTGGAATGAATTATCCTGATGTTACTATGGTCATTCAGGTACCAACAATTATTGAAAAGTAATAAATTCATAATCTGCATGTATAAATTGCCAAGCATCGAATCAACTGTGCCCAGTAGACAGTATCTCTCAAACATCAGTATTTTGTGTATTTCTTCTCAGTACTTGATTTGAATGCCTTATTTTGTGTTAATGTAAAATAATACACCAATTTTAATCATAATCAGGTGGGGATTCCTTATGACCGTGAACATTATATACATCGGCTAGGAAGAACAGGACGCGAAGGGAAAGATGGAAAAGGGATCTTATTGCTCTCACCATGGGAAGAATATTTCCTGAATGAGTTAAAAGACCTCCCGCTTGAGAAATTCCCTTTACCACAAATTGATTCTGAAACTAATTTTATGGTAGTGCTCTAACTGATTACTTGCTTTAATTGCATCTTGTTTTTATTCAGCATTATAAGAGATTGTAATTGTGGTTTGATGTTAAAAAGAAAAAAAAAGAACTGAACTCAGAGAATAAGTATGCAAGGGGCATATGTGGTATTCTCAATTAACTTGCTGAAGTTCTAGGAGGCCATCTGCATGTTTTTCCCACTTCGCTAAACAAGATTTTTAAAGGGTTGACTCCTTGTGTTCTACTATGGAATTAACATCACTTTATGGACAGTAATTAAACCATTTAGTCTACCTAGATTTAAACTGCAACTAATGATGTTTTCCTCCTGAAACATCTCAAAATGCATGGCTTTTTGGGTTTTAGTCCCTCCTATCCCTTTGTTTTTAGGGCATGCAATTGTGCAGGTTTCATATGTATAACCTTTAGATACTCTCTCTTTTTGGCAGATGGAGGAGTCAATGTCGAAGATTGATAGTAGTGTCAAAGAAGGAGCATATCATGCTTGGCTAGGGTATTATAACTCCATCAGAGAAATTGGAAGGGATAAAACGACGCTTGTTGAGCTGGCCAACCAATTTTCCGAGTCAATAGGCTTACAAAAGCCTCCTTCCCTCTTCAGAAAAACAGCTCTAAAGATGGGTTTGAAAGACATCCCTGGTATACGGATCCGGAGGTAGTACTTGGAGCATTGATGCATACAAGCTGCTGGTTAGTGTTGCTGAGATTTAACTTGTGCTGAAAGACCAGCTTCAATTTTAATTCCACTTGAAAGCTGGTAATATGTATTGATAGGTCCTTCTATTGCACTGTATTCTTGGTCAGGGTTTTTGGGTGCTGAGAATGGCAATGCTTCATATACATGCACTCCTGATACCCTGTATATTGTTGTTTGGTAATATAATTGCTGTTATTAGTTTTCGTTGAGGTCCTTTAAGCTGCTTCCCTTTTCCTTTACAGCTGAGGTGTCCTTAGGTTTTGTGTTGAAACCCAAATGCACATTGAGAGAGTTGAATATTACCACCGAGAAGTGACTACAACCTATGACCTTCATACCTGTGAATCGATCTCTTTCAGACTTTGGAACTTCAAATACTTAATGATTGTATAATAATCTAATATTCTAAGCAGATTAGAAATGTTAAAAAAACTACAAAGAAAAGGGAGTAATAAAATAACAGTGGGAATTACGTTCACAAAGGAATGAAACTCAAAAGAGCATACAGCCATTTCGGTACGCTGGGAGCGTTGAATGGGTGACCGAAGTGAACACCTCGCAGCTTAAGAACTTCTTCGCCTGTCATAATGACGCTTGCATAATGTGTGCGCGTGCGTACAAAGACTTGGGACGAGTTGAGTGGCATGAATATGAGGATGGGATTTGGCGAGATGATGAGGTGAGTTCCCTTGCTACTCAACCTGAGCTTGAAGAACGTGTCTGGGACATATGAGCAAGCTGGTCAAAGTCTTGTAAGCTTATCATGTCAGCTTATAATAAATCAATTAACTTCTATGGTGATATATGTTTTTATCTTGTTATATTTCTATATGATAAAGTTGGGAAAACCCTTCTATCATAAACACTAGATTATATTTGTTAGAATATATTGAGATAAAGAGCGAGGTCCTCAAAAGACATCGTAAGAGCATATGAGCTCTTGGCAATCCTCATCTCTTACGTGCCTTTTGAGATGAGTTAGGTTTTGTGAACTTGACTCTTTAGCCATTTTTCAAACTAACTTCATTTTCTATCCGGCCGGGCTCTTGTTCCTTGTCTTACTATAGGCAAACAAGCCATACTTCAAATGAAGATATTTTCTATATCTTTTCTTCCCAACAGCGTGCGATGAAAAGATGGAGTTTGGATGATCTTGTGAGGTGCTGCAGAAGATAAATGACAGTTCTTATATACTTTACCTTTGTTATCATTTCGAAACTTGTAATGTTTTTAATATTCAGTATTTAACACCCTATTTGGATAAAAAAAGAAGAAGAAGAAGAAGAAGAAGAAGCTCAAGGATGAGTTATCTCCCACCCGAGAAGAATGATGTAGTCGAGTTTGCAGAAATTCAAGTGAGGAACTGACATGACTAGATAAAGATCTAACCTGCATAGACTTTAAGGATGACATGACAAATATTTTTGTAGATTAATGAGGAGGGATGATGATGGTAGAATAGGCTAGCATCTTAAAACAGAGATATCAGGAGATTCAATCCTATAATTATGCTTAAATTCTTCCAATTAAGTGATTCTACCTGCTATCTTCATATGAGAAATTAACTTTTAGAAATCATTGTCCGGGCTATTCTTTTTTATTTTTCCTAGATCTTCTTAATTACACTTTGGCAACAATGAGATCGATCGGCACTGAAAAATATTAAACTATAGAGACCAAAGTAAATCATCGGGAAATCTATACGTTGAAAATCTTTAAATACAGTTCACGAGTTATTTATTTTCCTCATCGACTACAATAATTATGTTTCTGACTATTAACGAACAGCTTGCATATATTCTGGGATGTTGACATGGAGAATCTCTTTCACAAATTTTGACATCGTCAATTGTTTGACTCATCAGGCTCTACTGTAGTCTCCTGTCCTCGTTTATATCCAAAATATATAATCAATGCAGGGAAATGGAGCTGGAGTACCTGGGGATGCCCTAAATCAAGATGGCTTGCTAAACAAGCAACCATCCCAAAGTCAATATTTTTGCTCCACACTTCCTGTGTCTACCGGAGATGATAAAAGAAGCTGCTTCATAAAGCACGCGCAAAGTGTTAGAGAAAAATAGGATCAATTCAAGCTTAACAAGCCACGAAAGCGTGCTTCCTTTTCTCTTAGCGATGAGAATGAGATGCCTATTATTCTCATTCACGAACCAAACTTACCTAACTATATATGGCGATCGAGCCATGGAACAGACCCTTTCAATTAATATCACGATCAGATTTTGTCAGGGACCATATTTCTACTATGTAATTAAATGGAGGGCCCCTTAGCACCTAATTATGAGGCATGTTGCTACAGATGGCATGTTGCTGGGCTATTTATGTCCTATTTATATTCCAGTAGCATAATGGAATAGGAGTGAACAGAGTATTTTCGAACCCGTTTTGTGAGATCTTCTCAGAGCCATCTGAATTTCAGACGGATACATTCGCAACAAGGAGCAGTGCTTAATTTGATGGTAATGATAGATTAAGACTCTTTGAAGATGACGGCTTGTTTTGAGAGTATATTTTAAATTATTTTTAAAAGTATTTTTCGTTATAAAAATATTATAATGATATTTTTTTTAAATACAGTTTGAAACAATAACGAGTTCACTTGTGAGATTGAAATTATTTGAAGATGAAGAAAAGAAAAGGGTATATGAAGTTGTTTTTCAAAATATTTTTTATTTTAAAAAATATTATAATAATGTTTTTTTAAAAAATACAGTGTGAAAGAGGAATGAGTTTGCTTGTGAGATTGAAACATGTCTCTCAGAACTTCCTGATATTAAAATAAACTGATATTTTCCAAATTATTGATGGATCCCCGTAAAATATTCAACGGAGAACATCTTCATCTAGACGATGGGTTGGTTCAGTTTGACAACAATATGAAATAAATAAATAAATAAAACTAAATCCGATGGGTCTGTATGGACCGACTCCCGACCGTTCTGCTAGGAATTCCATGAAAATGACATTGGATTCACCATTAACGTACGCCATCCTCTACAACTTCAAACCGCATTTTCACGGTCACAGTTTTTAATTCTAAAGCCCTTGTCCTTCATCAACAAATGAAATTATGAAGGGGAAATTCTGTCAGCTGATGTGGCATTTGACTTCTGGGCATCAAATTCTTTTTATCCCCCGTGCCAAAACCTCTGGTTAAGATTACTGTGTGATCCCTTTATTCTGTACATCTGTCAAATCAAATCCCCTTTTCTTAAATCAGATTTATTAACCCCCTCCATTTCAAATTGAAGACAAGTCCCAGGTCCTCTAAACTGCTATACCATAGGCCAGTCAGTATCAGAGATGGGTAATTTAGAGTAAAAGACCTGATCTGAATAGATGTTAAAAGTAAAAGGACTAAGTGTGATTTTATAACCACTCATGTTTTCCATGATTCAACGCCAAAGATGTCATTCTCTCCTTAGCATTGTCGACCAGCTAATCGCTATCATCATCTTCTGCCACGAACAGCACCAAAGAACCTCGTTCCCTTGCACATTTCCTCAATCTATTTTGTCAGCATGAGTTTGGAGTGTGGACGAGACTTACCATTGTCTTGTCATCATATTTAATTGAATTCATTATATCTATAATTTGCACTATCCAAAGGCCAATTTGAAATAAATATTTAGAGATCGAATAAGCATTCCTACAATTTGAATACAGAGTGGCGTAATGGATTTCATGCAGGAAAAAAAAATCCGGGATCCCGGCCGGCATGTAATTAATAAGCTGCAATAACCGGCCAGCCGGAAAACCCCAGTGAAGCGGCGGACATCTTTTAATGTTTGTGGTGAAGCGAAAGCATCAGAGTACAAAGAACGTGCGAGCCACATGTGACGGTGGTCATGTGGCACGAGTATCTCTCCAGAACCTCGAGTCCTCACCGATAAGGAGTTACAAACCTGGCCTGGTATAATTAATAAGAGAGATCCAACTTGTGCAATGTCAACGCTCCTCACCAAAACCATGTTTCAAACTAGCACTCAAGTGGGTTTCAAAGGACCAAACTAACCTCTATAATTTTTCTACTTAAATATTTCTATTTTTTTATTATATATAAAAAAAAAAAACACTACACAGGATGGGCGAGGAAACATTAGTGCGTGTGTGAGTAAAGAAAATGACGTTTTATTGTTCATTTACTGTGTACATGGACTCATTTGCACTGTAAACTATGATTATTTAATTGTTTGGAAATGAGATCAATATTATTTTTAAAATATTATTTATTTAAAAATATATCAAAATATTTTTTTATTTTAAAAAAATTAGTTTTGATATAACACATCAAAATACTTTAAAAACACCAAGAAAAATTAATTTAAAGCAAAACAAAATCTGTTTTTGAAAGACAATGTCCAACAGTAACTCTTGAAACATTATATGATATTGGTTATTGAACTTCTTTTTTTTAAATCTCATCCCCACGTTATAATTGTGTGCTTTAAGTCTTAAAATTTATTTAAATCTGTGTGGTCTAGAGTATCCATATTAGCGTGAAACATCCTAAAATGAAACTAAAAGTCCATGTTACAAAATATTTTTTATATATAATTAAATAAAAAAAAGATTTGGGACGCAATATTACCAATATATTCTGAGGTATTAGTTGTCTTGTAAAGGGCATTTCCGCCATTTGAAAGTGGGTGAGGAGACAGTTTTGGCTGTATCTTCACCACAGGTTGGTTGATCCCATAATAAAAGACTTCACAATTCCCCTTTTCTCTTTGCTATTTTGTACACAAGCTCCAATATTTCAACTAGCTGCTGCTTATTCTCTGATACAGATCACCTCTTCTTCTGTTACATTCTCCTCGTCAAAACCATGAGGATTCCGAATCCAAGACTCTCATTTATTTTCCTGATGATCATCCTTGCAAGTAGCCAGCTCTCAAGTTGCCGCCACCTCCACATAATAATAGGTGATCAAGATAAGCCAAGAGCTGAAGCACAAGTGTTTACTCAGTTTTCATGGCATTTCCCTGCAAAAGCTTCTCAAGGATCAAGCAAAGATGAGATCGACGACCCGGTTTATGGGGTTTCTTATAGAACAGTTCCAGGGGGGCCAAACCCACTTCATAACTGATATAGTTTTGGTTATTATCCTTATATATGTGTTCATCAGTTGTATACATATCTTTTTGCAGCTTATAGACCTATATATTAATTATCTCCACTTTTTTCTTACTTTCTTTTTGTTTCAAAGATGCATAATTGATTTACAGCTGGGAAAGATTGGAAATTTTGACAAAAGTGTATTTCGAAAACGAAGGGAGGATTTTTCTGAGAGAAAGCCCGTGTTTCTCCGATCTTTTTCAATGTAGGGAGTCGCAGTACCATAACAGTAGCTATCTTTGTTCATCTTCTCGACCTATCAATATCAGACTCCACAAAAATTCTAAGAGATGAGAAAGGTCAAAAACTTGTGAAATGGGGTGTTCATACCTTTAAATTAATTACAAGTTAAAGGTACTCCAATAAATGTGGCTGCAGCCACCGACTGCTGCATATTTGTAAGATCCTTCGCTGGTTTGCAGAAGAAGTCGAAGCATAAATATCTAATATAAAACAACAATTGGCCAAGTGATTCTGGATTTACTGTTACTTCAATATGTATTGCTAGAATAGCCTCGAGGGTGGGGCAAATTTAACCACACATGAATGCAGGAATGAGAGTAAAAAACAATATCTCGGGTTCATGTACATTCCATTGTTAAAATTAATATCGAGAGCATGAATTAAGGATTGTATTGCATATATATGCAGACTACCATGAGTTGTTGCAATAGTATTTTTTGAAAATATTTGAAAAAAAATATTTTCATTTTTTATTTTAAATTGATTTTTTAATTTTAGAAGAGGCGTCGACTGCACACTATAACTCTCTCTTGCGTAAGAAAGAAAGAATGAAAATATATATTGTTCAGTTCCAACGAGATGCAATAAGCGTTCAACCTAAAATATGTTTTTTGAAAGAAAAAAATTTCTTTTTCCTCTAGTTAATTATTTTATGTTTTCAGTTTGTTTTGATGTTTTGATATTAAATATAAATTTTATAAATAAAAAATATTATTTTAATATATTTAAAAAGAAAACTTTTAAAAAACTATCCAGGAGAAAATATTATCTCCCAGTATGCTGTCAATAAATCGAGTTCACAACACTACATGGCCGACTGAGAGAAGAAAGAATCCCGCGTGAACTAGTTGTGTTAAGAATCAATAACTCTATATTGTGTTTATATTCTATATATGATTAAAGGCTTGAAAAATATATGATAAAATCATGTGAAAAATCTATTAAAAAATTGATATAAAAAAAATTTGTCAACATTGTAATAAAAACTTATGATATTATTTAAGAGCCATATTAAAATTTAAGGGTAGGTGAATTGTCATGTTAAATATTATATATATATATATATATATATATATATAAAAGGAAGTAAACAAAAAAGGGTGAGGTCTAAGACATGATCCATATAAAAGAAAACTAGGCACACTTTGATTTGAACATATCAAGCCCACGTATCTATTTTATTTTATTAATTTTTTTACGGGGAAAAAAACAATAAAAGCCCAAGGATGCAGGCCTAAGGTGTCCCACACACCTAGGCTTGTTGCTTATAAATTATTTTTTTCCATTATTTGTCTCAAGGAAAAATCGCTCTGCCTTATTTTTTTTATAAAAAATAATAGGTGACACGTGGTTCGTTATGGTGGCTGTAGAATCGAGCAGCCACCCCTTAAGGGTGAAAAAGGCTCATATTTGATCTATTATTTTCAGCCAAAAACATAGAAAAAAATAATAAAAACCTAAAAAAAACTCACTTCTAATATTAAATCACCATTTAGTATGTTTAAAATTGAACCGTGATCTACTTTTATGGGAAATATAAATGAAAAAAAAAAGTCTCAATAGAACTCCCTGAACCAAATGAAACTCTTTAATACAAAAAATGACATGTTTTATCAAAGAAAAGTAGATGTTTGTCAAATTTTAAGATAGACAACACATCAATTAAAGGATCTAATTGAACAGGATTTTTTTTATGATTGAAGGGTGAAAAAAAGAAGGAAAAGGGCCATTGTTGACTCCTTTTTTTTTCAAAAAAATAAATAAGCATGTTATTTTTTATTTTCTTTAATTTTGATTTCCTCACTTTTAATTCCTTGCAAACAACTAAATCAATTTTTTTTTTAAAAAAACATCAAGCACCAACTGGATGATGAATTTAATAACATAAAAAAGAGAAAACCATAAAAATAATACAAAACACTACTGCTTTAATTCATAATGAACTGTTTCACAATCCCAAGATGAGTGATCTCTTCCAGTTTTTTATAATAAGATAATGACTTTGGTATAAAGTGGATATATATCTCATCGGGCTCAATATAAATATTGTTTTAGAATAAATATTTGAAGTGTCTATCTATACATGCTGCCTACCCTGCTAAAATGGTTTTTTATGCCCTGCCAAAAACCGATGATGAAGAAAACCTTTTGACACGTGTTGAATAAAGGGTTGAATGTTTTCTCAAAACATACGAGGACCAGCAGATTTCTGACTTATTTGAAAGAAGTATTGAATTTAAAATCAAACAAATCTTTCCAAAATCATAAGGATAAAAATGAAAATTAATGGGCTTTTATTTTGAGGTCGAGGGTTAGGGTGTGAGATTCCGTTACTTGATCATTTCCGTCCTTAAACATGGCCCAAGGGCGAAGACAAGATGACCCAACTAGGAAATGGCAGCGACTTTCCGCATATAAACCATATATTACCAACCAAGTTCCCTGTACCTTGGCAACTATGAACTAAGAAGCATGACTATCTAGAGGTCTATTACGCCCTAGCAAAGGAAGGGCCGAAAAGCTAAGGACAGCATGTCCATGGTATTCATATAGGCCCAAATGTTTATTCTAATTATTACATGTTAATAATAATGTCCGATAATGGATATTTCACGACAAAACTGAAATCTTAGCATCAGCGCAAGTCCAAACAAAACCAGACCAGGTGATACCAGAGCGAGGAACTTTCCAGATCACTTCTCTCTTAGCTAGAGGGAACAATCGATGCAATCTGTGTCCACTCGATTCATAAAACCCCACCCCACCTTATCAGGAGCAGAGACGAATTTCAGCTATACAAATGTTGGCTAGATTTGATAATTTCACACTTTTTTATTATTAGATACTCTTTTGGTGCAAACTTTATTAATTGCTTCTTGTATTGCGCATGTTGATTAATGAAAACCATGCTTCAAATTTCACAAATCTAGTCATTTCTCGATTAACCGGCTCCATGCATCCACACAGTCCACAAACGCATACTAAATTACTAATTAAGAAGAGCAATCCCGTAGTCAATGAACTCGAAGGCCGATCGAGGCACATTATGTGATTTATAAACGCGGGCGGTGGAAAGTTTGAAGAAAATGAAATCCGGGTTACGTGAGAGGTTTAAGATCTTATGGCAATTCTGAAGCGTTTCAATGGAGCAAGCGGCGAAGTTGTACAACGTGGATTTAGCAGATGAAGTTCTCGATGCTTATTATTGGATGTCTGTTTCTATGGAAAGCTAAGCTTCAGTGCCATCATTTCATGCTACACTAGAAAATACTGGGTTCTTTGTGTCCGATTTCGAATTTTAACTGTGTTAAATATTCGATTTTTCCCGCATAAATGTGAAAATATTTACGAGAGATGGAATATATCTCGGCCGAAAAGTAATTAGCAAGAGGTTAAGAATTTCCACGTCCATTATATAGCATTTATTGAAATTCATAATGGGATGGAACATAGATCGTGCACATCACTACATGTGCTTAATTAGAATTAAGCCTTTAAGCTCTCTTATTCTACAGTACCGCTATAGTATAGGTATGCATGCAATGCTTTTGGGACGCTTCAATCAACTTTGACTTCTTCTAGTTTCATGGGCAGAATATGACCTTATAGTCAGTCCCGGTAGGGCAAGTAAACAAACTTGTAGGGTCGTCCTTAGGGTAACTATACGCATCTGGACACCTTTCCTTGAAATACTTGGAGAGAGGAGTGGGACCACAGTACTGGCCTGAGTTATTGCAACAATGCTCCTCGGTCTTGAGCATGGGACACGGGCCGTTGCACCCTCCAGTGACCTTCAACTCATTAGGGCACTGTCCAACGATGTCCGCCGTGCATTTGATCACACGGCTACAGCCTGCGGAGGCCGAGCTGAATTCCATAGGAACGTTAAAGCCATCAATGTTAGAGATATCAATATAATCCTGGTTTGCATACTGGCCGATTGAGTATTCAGCCAGGGTGTTAGGGGGCGAACCATAGCCTTGGCACGCTAGGAGCCCATTGCAGTCACCGGTCTGGCAACTGCCCTTCCCAGCACCGTCAAATTGGCAGTTGGTCCTAGCCCAGATGCGTGCGTGTGTGGTGCCAGGGGCTGAGGTAATGGTCCATCTCTCACCACTGTTAAGCTGCCGGCCACCCCCAGAAGGAACGGCTGCAGCCCATACCGTGTAAGGGCATCTGTTTGTTATATCAAACGTGGCTGCATGCGCAAAGGGGCCATGAAGGCCAACAAAAAGAAGAAAGGAAAACACTGAGAGGGTTTTAAGGGAGCTCATTTTGGTTTTTGAGCTAGGCAGTTCTATATAGATTTTGTTTTTGTGAGTGTGTGTGTGTGTGAGTCTAGAGCAAATGCAGAGGGGTTTATATAGCAATTAGGCTGGCTATATATTATTACTACTTTTAATTTTCCAGTCTGATTGCGTGATTCGTTTTAGTTTGATGGAAAAATTGAGACGTGATATTGACGTAGCCTTCGTCTTCTATACATGCCATATGGTTCCATGCACCAGCCGATACGTAGAGATTATCCCTCGTTTTTTTAAAAATAAATAAATAAATAAATAAACTAGCTTTTATATTAAGATTCATTATAAATCAACGAGCAGGAAGATGCATTTTCAGTTTAAGAAGAGGTTCTGGGCTCTATATTTCTTAAAAAAGAAGATAAACCTCAACTTAATTCCTAAGCATCAAAGAGATTTTTTTTTCCAATCAAATCAAATACAAGAGTCAACCACAGGGCAAGGGAAAAGAGAGAGAGAGAGAGAATCACTATTTTGTTGTGTGTCATTGTTATCGCAAGATTAATTTTAAGAGTACTGTATAAAATTAAGGAATGAAGAGAGACGAGATGTATCAAATTAGAAAAATAAAAATATTAGTTAATAAATAAATGGATATTTTCTTCAATTGGAAATTGAACATGTTCATACAATCAGATTAAACGAGTTCGATCGCTTCTTGTTTTTCCATCTTGACATGTCCATCATGGGGAGAGGATTTTCTATATATCACGTCTCGGCTTCTTCTGCGAAGAAAAATCTTCAAAAGCTGCGGTGCCACAGAAACAGAAGGGTGCCTCATCAGCTACTGTGAGAAACGAATATATATCCGTCGCACACTCAAATCTCCACTGATGCTGAATCATGAACGGACGGAATTTCAAGCGGGATTTAGAGTTTTTCTAGAGAATGGCATCGTCTACAAATCAACTCATTCCGAAGCAAATGTCGCCAGGTGTCGTCAGTAGCTTTGGTCAAACTTTTATCTTTGACATTTAACATCAGGATTGAGGACTAACTCGGGCCATTAACTTATCGTTTGTTCATAAATAAAAACCGACTTTATGGACGACTTCAAGTCCCCCCCCCACCCCAAACGCAGACGACTTCCAACCTGTTCATAAATAAAAACGACTTTATGGACGACCCCCCCCCCACCCCAACGCAAACTGTTCATAAATAAAAACGCGACTTTATGGACGACTTCCACACAAACTTGACACGGGAGTTCGAATCTCTCTAGCAAAGAACACGATTTTTATTAATGAATGTAATTACTTAATAATATTAGTGTTATTTGTATACAAAAACAACACAACAAAGACGTTTGGTTAAGTGATTAAGGTGTGCGGCTTTCCTGCACCGAGAGTTCGAACCTTATAAGCAAAAAAATTGCATTTTTTAGAGATTAATGAACAATGAAATCATTGTTCATTACTGTTTGAAAAAGTGCTTTTTTTGTCAATTGGGTTTTTTTTTTTTATAACCAGGGTGTCTAGGCCAGTTCATACGCATCATGATTAATCTTTGGACCTATTTTTTATACATTTTGTTTTCTATTTTTTTTCACTTATATATTTTTTGTTTTTTTTATAACCGGGATGTCCAAACCAACTTACGCGCACCACGATTTTTTTCCCATGTATACATTTTTTTCTCCGGACATATTGTTTTTACATTTTTTTCCTGTTTTGTTTCCATTTATATATTTTTTTTATATACATAACCGGGGTATCTGGATCAACTTACGCACACCACGATTATATTTCCCACACAGTATACTTTTTTTTGATAACCAGGGTGTCTCGGCCAGCATAGACATGCCACGAATAATCCTCAGATCCACTTTTTTAATATTTTTTTCTATTTTTTTCCACTTATTATTTTTTTCTTTTATAATGGGCATGACCAAGTCAGTCGTACCATGATTTTTTTCCCATTACTGTTTAAAAAAATACTTTCTCCTTGTACTTTTTTTTATATCTAGACTTTCTTTTTTTGTTTTTTTTCTATACACGAGGTGTCCTCAACCACTTACAAGCACCATGACTGATAACCGGGGTATCTGGGTCAACTTACGCACACCACGATTATATTTCCCACACAGTATACTTTTTTTTGATATCCGGGGTGTCTGGGCCAGCATAGACATGCCACGAATAATCCTCAGACCCACTTTTTTAATATTTTTTTCTATTTTTTTCCACTTATTATTTTTTCTTTTATAATGGGCATGACCAAGTCAGTCATACCATGATTTTTTTCCATTACTGTTTAAAAAAAATACTTTCCCCTTGTACTTTTTTTTATATCTAGACTTTCTTTTTTTGTTTTTTTCTATACACGAGGTGTCCTCAACCACTTACAAGCACCATGACTGATAACCGGGGTATCTGGGTCAACTTACGCACACCACGATTATATTTCCCACACAGTATACTTTTTTTTGATATCCGGGGTGTCTGGGCCAGCATAGACATGCCACGAATAATCCTCAAGCCCACTTTTTTAATATTTTTTTTATATTTTTTCCACTTATTATTTTTTCTTTTATAATGGGCATGACCAAGTTAGTCGTACCATGATTTTTTTTCCCATTACTGTTTAAAAAAATACTTTCCCCTTGTACTTTTTTTTATAGCTGGACTTTCTTTTTTTGTTTTTTTCTATACACGGGGTGTCCTCAACCACTTACAAGAACCATGACTGATCTCCGGACCCAATTTTTTTAACATTTTCTTTTTTGTATTTTTTCACTTATATTTTTTTCATGATGGGATGTCCGGTTCAGTTTACACGCACCATTATTTTTTTCTCATTACTGTTTAAAAAGGTGTTTTCCCCTGCACTTTTTTTTAACAGGGCCTCCTTGTTTTGTTTTTATAAACAGGGTGTTCGGGGCAGCTTACACACATCACAACTAATCTCCACAACCATAAAACAAATCATTCATCTGTGCTACCATTCAAAGATTGTAATTTTACTATTTGCTAATGAAAGAATTCATGAAACAAATAAAACATGTACAACAATTAATTAGTATGTTACATGAATCACGTGTATCATTTTAACAAAAAAAAATTCATTTTGGTCCTTATACTTTTAATCTTGGATTTTATTTGGTCGTTTCAAAAATGATATTTTCTATTTTTTTCTCTTTTTTTATTCTTCAATTAATAGTTTTAGCAGTAGTAATATTCAATCGCTTTTTGACGGGAAAAAAACCTCTTTTTAATAGATTTTATCAATTATAATTTTACTAATTAAATATTAAAATAACAAATTACAACACGCATAAAATCAATCAATTTTTTATATAGATAAAAAAAACTTAGCGCATCATATGGGCAATCTAATTAGTATTGTAGATGTCGAGTTCTATATTTTAAAATATCACATGTGAGAATTGCGTTTTTTATTTCTAATTATTATATTTTCTAAAATGTTTTTTTCCACTTATGCTTGCTATTAAAATAATCTGAATGTACCAATTTTCAAAAAAAATAATTATTATAATTCTGGACTTACATAATTTCTTGAAAAAATAATATGATGTATGCCTAACAAGAGGAAATCAATTGGTAATGTTAGGTATTTTTGCAAGGAAACTTCTAATGTATTATTTTACTATCAGTTAATTCTTAAACATTTTTATTTTATTATTTTTTAAAATTTTTTTAGGTAAAGTCATATTTCTTCATGATAACTTATTTTTATCCTATTTCTCAAATATATTTATAAAAAAAATCAAAATTTCAAAAAAAAAGTACTTTTAATTTAGTTAATTTGCTATGATTTTTCTAAAAAATATAAAAACATTGAAACAAAATAAAAAAAAATAGTGAAAAAAAATAGTGAGTTAAATGATGAGCACGAAAGGAGAGAGATCAAAATAAACATGAAAGTCTTGACCTCAATCCAAGCAACTAAGAAATAAAAGGATAATAAACAAGGAAGTAAAAAAGGAAAAGAAGAGATAAGAAGTCGTCGAATATAAGAGGAGAAGATAAAGATTAAAATATGAAAAAAAAAGAAAAGAAAAAGAAGATATATATGGAGAGAGGCTGCTGCCCGAACAGTCATGATGGGGGAGAGATTTTGCAAAGGAATTTTCCAGGAAAGAGGTGGGGGGGAAGAAACACTGAAGAAGAAGAAGAGCATGAAATGAGCGCCCGTCCCGTCAATCAATGGGACTAAGGAATTATCAATCGCCATTTATTAAGGAAAAGGTATTGCCTGTGGGATAAGTACTGTAGTGTTAGATAAAAATTACTGTGGATTAATAGTATAATTAGTACTAGTCATAAACCCCGGCAGCGATTCAATTTTTTTTTTTGTCTTTTTTCATACATATAATTTTTAATTTTTTAATTATTTTTTATTTCAATTTATATTTTTTAGTTTAGTTTCGATCTCTTGATTTTTTTGGTCATTTTAAAATAATTTTAAAATTTTTATTTGTATCTATACACCTTTGCTCTTAGTTTATATTTTTAAGTTTTATTTGTATTAAATACAACTCGCGTTAACAAACATAATAAGTTTAGCTTTGGTGGTGTAAAATTAGAGTGAAACTTTTTTTATGCAGGTATAGTTAAACGTGAAATGTTTGAAACACCACCACAGACAACTCTTCCATTTTGTCTTATTTGAGGCTACAAAAGTTATTTTATTGTGCACTATAAAAGTAAAATTATCGGAACACCTCCACTAACAATTCTTGTTTTTTGTCTTATTTAAATGTATTATGATTATTGTACTATGCACAAAAATGAAAAGAATTGAAAATACCTCCGATACCATGACATCATTTTAAACATATTTTACATAGTAAAATGAATATATAAAAAATTAATATATATTTTTAGAAGTTCTACGACGCCGCAGGCACCATCCGAAATGTGCATGAGCTCTGAAAATGACGTCGCACCCGAAGACACGCCCACAACACCATGACAAAAATTATAATTAAAAATTAATAAATTATCAATAAACCCCTATAACCAACTCTTGGATTTTGTCTTGTAGGGGGTATATATGTACTTATACAACTTGCGGTGCGCATCAGCTGATCCAGATACCCGGATTAAAAAAAGGATTTGAGGATTAGTCATGGTGCGTTTAAGCTCATCCAGAGACCCAGGTTATAAAAAAATATATAAGTGAAAAAAAACAAGCAAGCAAATAAAAACTTAAGTTGACCCTGAGATATCGGTTATAAAAAAAAATATAAGTGATTTATTTTTTAAAAAAGGATAAAAATGAAAATTAATGGGCTTTTATTTTGAGGTGGAGGGTTAGGGTATGAGATTCCTTTACTTGATCATTTCTGTCCTTAAACATGGCCCAAGGGCGAAGACAGGAAGACCCAGCTAGGAAACGGCAGCGACTGGCCGCATATAAACCATATATTACCAACCAAGTTCCCTGTACGTTGGCAACTATGAGCTAAGAAGCATGACTATCTAGAGGTCTATTACGCCCTGGCAAAGGAAGGGCCGAAAAGCTAAGGACAGCATGTCCATGGTTTTCATATGGGCCCAAATTTTTATTCTAATTATTACATGTTAATAATAATGTCCGATAATGGATATTTCGACAAAACTGAAATCTTAGCATCAGCGCAAGTCCAAACAAAACCAGACCAGGTGATACCAGAACGAGAACTTTCCATATCACTTCTCTAGCTAGAGGAACAATCGATTCAATTTGTGTCACTCGATTCATAAACCCCACCCCACCTTATCAGGAGCAGAGACGAATTTCAGCTATACAAATGGGCCCAAATTTTTATTCTAATTAAGAAGAGCGATCCCGTAGTCAATGAACTCGAAGGCCGAGGCCCATTGTGTGATTTATAAACGCGGGCGGTGGAAAGTTTGAAGAAAATGAAATCTGGGTTACGTGAAAGGTTTAAGATCTCATGGCAATTCCGACGCCGTTTCAATGGAGATCGTGACGCTCTAGCAAGCGGCGAAGTTGTACAACGTGGATTTAGCAGATGAAGTTCTCGATGCTTATTATTGGATGTGTGTTTCTATGGAAAGCTAAGCTTCAGTGCCATCATTTCATGCTACACTAGAAAAGTAATTAACAAGAGGTTAAGAATCTCCACGTCCATTATATAGCATTTATTGAAATTCATGCGATAGAACATATATCGTGCACATCACTACATGTGCTTAATTATAATCAAGCCTTTAAGCTCTCTTATTCTACAGTACCGCTATAGTATAGGTATGCAATACTTTAGCGAGGCTGACTTCTTCCAGGTTCATGGGCAGAATATGACCTTATAGTTAGTCCCGGTAGGGCAAGTAAACAAACTTGTAGGGTCGTCCTTAGGGTAACTATACGCATCTGGACACCTATCCTTGAAATACTTGGAGAGAGCAGTGGGACCACACTGGCCTGAGTTGCAGCAATGCTCCTCGGTCTTGAGCATGGGACACGGGCCGTTGCACCCTCCAGGGACCTTCAACTCATTAGGGCACTGTCCGACGATGTCCGCCGTGCATTTGATCACACGGCTACAGCCTGCGGAGGCCGAGCTGAATTCCATAGGAACGTTAAAGCCATCAATGTTAGAGATATCGATGAAATCCTGGTTTGCAAACTGGCCGATTGCGTATTCAGCCAGGGTGTTAGGGGCCGAACCATAGCCTTGGCAAGCTAGGAGCCCATTGCAGTCACCGGTCTGGCAACTGCCCCTCCCAGCACCGTCAAATTGGCAGTTGGTCCTAGCCCAGATGCGTGCTTGTGTGGTGCCAGGGGCTGAGCTAATGGTCCATGTCTCACCACTGTTAAGCTGCCGGCCACCCCCAGAAGGAACGGCTGCAGCCCATACCGTGTAAGGGCATCTGTTTGTTATATCAAACGTGGCTGCATGCGCAAAGGGGCCATGAAGGGCAACAAAAAGAAGAAAGGAAAACACTGAGAGGGTTTTAAGGGAGCTCATTTTGGTTTTTGAGCTAGGCAGTTCTATATAGATTTTGTTTTTGTGAGTGTGTGTGAGAGTCTAGAGCAAATGCAGAGGGGTTTATATAGCAATTAGGCTGGCTATATATTATTACTATTAATTTTCCAGTCTGATTGCGTGATTAGTTTTAGTTTGATGGAAAAATTGAGAGGTGATATTGACGTCTCCTTGGGCTTGTACACATGCCATGTGGTTCAATGCACCAACCAATACGTAAAGATTATCCCTCATTTTAAAAAATAAAATAAAAAATAAACTAGCTTCTATACCTAGAGATCACTATTTCTTTTCATATTGTGTTATGCATGGATTTATAATTAACTTTCTCGTTTGCCAACTAAGGTTATGTATTTATACTCTATTGATCGATATCAAATTATGCTGACCTAATTAATAAGATTCATTATAAATCAACGAGCAGGAAGATGGATTTTTAATTCAAGAAGAGGTTACGGGCTCTATATTTCTTACACCTCAATTCAATTCCCAAGCATTAATTAAAGAGAATTTTCTATCATGACACAGCCACCTGGAAAATCTAGTAAATTCGGTATAGCCGTCTCGGCTTTTTCTGCGAAGAAAAATCTTCAAAAGCTGCGGTGCCTAATCAGCTACTGTTAGAAACAAATTTACGTCACACTCAAAATCTCCACTTATGCTGAATCCGAGGCTAGCTGTCCTGATCTGAGGGAATGAAGAAAAAGGGTGTGTTCTTCGTTTTATCCAAGGAGGATTTAGACTTTCTAGAGAATGGCATCGTCTACAAATTGACTCATTCCGAAACAAATTTCGTCAGTGGCTTTGCTCTAACTTGTATCTTTGACATTTAGCGTCAGGATTGAGGACTAACTCAGGCCATTAACTTACGTAGAGCATAAGAACAGGACTTTCTGTTCGTTAGGCTAGCTCCTTGTCTTGTGTTTTTCTAGCTAGTCTTTTTACCCCACACACACCAAAACTTGCACACACAAACTGTTCATGAGAACGCGACTTTATGGGCTCATAAGAAAGAAAATCAGTTTTAATAAAACCCATAAAAAAAAATAATGTTAACCTTTGTCAAGTTCTTAAATCAACGAGTTCGGTAATGAAACAAATATAATCCAATCGATAAAAAACAATGAAGTAAAAAAGGAAAAGAAGAGATAAGAAGATATATATGGAGAGAGGCTGCTGCCAAAGGAATTTTCCAGGGGGACACTGAAGAAGAAGAAGAGCATGAAATGAGCGTCCGTCCCGTCAATCAATGGGACTAAGGAATTATCAATCGCCATTTATTAGTGTTAGATAAAAATTACTGTTGATTAATAGTATAATTTTTATTTTACCTTTTAGTATATTCAAAATAATTTTTGATATTAGGGGTATTTTTTTTTATTTTTTCACTACACTGATTAACACTATCTAATTATTTAGGATTATTTTTGTTTTTTTCTCATTTTTTGTACAATTTAACTAACATTTTACACCTGGTATCACATAAAACATTGTTTAGTGGGCAGAAGTATTTTTGATTTATTGGTTTGTTAATGAACAATAAAATATTTGTTATGCCATTAAACAAAACATAATTGTTCCCTTTGGGTATTTTTGCTTTTTATCCGCTTGATGAATAATTAAGTGAAGCATACATTTGACATTATTATTATAAACCTCTAGCCTCATTTTTTATTTTTTTTTATATTTTTAATGAACATATTAAAATAATCTAAAAATATATAAAAAATATTAATTTAAAATAAAATAAAATAAATTCAAAAATATTTAAGTAATATAGTGTCAATCAGGCACTTAGTGCTTGTTTGATATTGTGTTTTAGAAAAAAATAAAAAAATTTATTTTAAAATTATTTCTTTTGATGTCTTCATATTTTTTCTGATGTTAAAAACAAATTTTTTAAAAATATATTATTTTCTTAAAAAAAATTCAGACACGGCTAGCGGCTTCAAATGCCGAACCATCACCTCTCTCATTTTACAGGCTCAAGTCCTACCACCTCGAAACGGCTTAATGGATCTACAAATAAGTAAGCCCATAATAGATTTATAGGCCCATAATGTAATCCGTGACGGTCCGGTCATTAGCTTCCAACGTAAGCTGAGTAGCTGACGTTGACCATCTCTCACTCACTTCATGAAACTTCCAACGTAAGCCAAAACCGTTTATAACAAGAAATAAAAAGCAGTTACGTACTCGCTCATCTATTTCCTCTCCCTCACTTTCCCGCTTCTTCCTGCCCATTTATCATTCTCTCCACCTCCACATTTTCATTAGCCAATGTGTTTGCAGAAAAATTGAAGGTCAAGTTTGATCCTTGTACTTTGCGTTTGCTTACTTTCATTCACAGAGTTTCACTCAGAGAAGTGAGTTCCTCGCTTCCTTTCGCAAACCCTGGTTTATCAATTCTTTTTCTATGTCGTATAATGTCTTGCGTGGTTTGTTCTGCGGTCCTATATGCGATTATTGAGAGTCTGATTGTGATAGGTTGAAAGTCTGATTGCAATTGTGAAGTCGTTTCAATGGAGATCATGAGATTCGAGACAGAGGAGGAATTGTTCAATGTGGGTTCGGAAAATGAAGTTATAGATGCTTCACCTTGTTCGGTTTATTTGGGGGCTTCTCCGAGGTTTGTTTCTTTGCAAAGTTATGCTTCTCTATTCAGCATAGAATTGATTATTTAATTGTTCGTTTTCCAATATCTGTAGGTGGACAACTGGTCCCACTAGATCATCAAGAAGGGGAGGATGGACAGAGGAAGAGGTCAGTCATTGTAAACTGTAGTCTGCCACTAATTCTGTGCTCTATGGTTTATGCATATACCTTCTCATGTAGAACCTGCTACAGATTCATGAACTATAAAGAAACAGTAGAATATTATAAGAATCGTAGTTGTGTACTCTGTATGACATTTCTGGAGCTAGTATATGTTGTTTGTTCATTCAGATACACTTTCATTAATTGCTTAGAAGTTGGCAATGGACTTATGAAAGTAGTTTCAACGTTTGTGAGATTCTTATATGTGAGATAGAAGTTTTCATTTACTTAAACTTTCAAATTTTTGTAACTAAAATGAGTTTGATGGACAGGATTGTCTTCTGGAAGAATCAGTCCGGAAGTTCAATGGGAGGCATTGGAAGAAAATAGGTGGGTGTCGCTATTATATTTCTTGCTTTCTACTATTGCTTGCATATCATCTTAGGGTCCATTTCTCTTTTACCCCCAAGTTGTAATGTTTGAATGTTTTTGGTAATTGGTTCAAATATGGGTGACGTCAATGGACTACAGGGAAAGACAGTCAGCAGGGATTGGTGAATAATGTTTGCTGCTAAGTTTCCTAATTACTACATAGTACTTGCTGAAGAAAACTATCCTTCTGAATTATTTATGTTGTCTTAAGTGCCATTGTGTGAATATGTACATGTGCAAAACTTCAATTGTACCTGAAGCAAATGAAATAATTAATTTTGTTTCTTGCACAGCTGAGTGTCTTCCTGGAAGGACCGTTTCTCAGTGCTTTTGCCGGTGGGACAGGGTTCTGAATCCTGCAATTTTCAAAGGAACTTGGACAAAGGAGGTGAAAATATAATATTCTTGGTAGTTTTGTTGCCTAGGGAAAAACACGAGTTTCGTCTCTGGCATTATTGATATGGGATCTTGGTCTTCTTTTTGTTTGAAATTCAGGAAGATGATTGCATCATTGAGTTAGTCGGAAAACATGGTTGTAGGAAATGGTCTGTTATCGCAAAGTCGTTACCAGGTCGAGTAGGAAAGCAATGCCGAGAAAGGTAAGTGATCCAAATGTTTAGTTGGCATTGTATTTCTGTGAGGTAACTGATGACCTTTTTGATTTCTTGTTACGTCAATTTCCCTCCATTTAGAGTTCATATGCCAACCAAGATGTGTTAGTCATTGCAGCAAAAGCCCAAGGAAGTGAAAAATTAACTATCTATATGATTCACAACGCATTCAATAGAAGTTTGATGATGATCAGAGTAACGACTAATATATAAGTAATTATCCTTGAAACAAGAACTCTCTTTTAAATCGAGGCATGGTCATCTGTTCATTAAAACTGAAATCTTATCAAGTTAATATGCTTGATTTTGACTCCTGATTTTTTCTGCAGTTTTTTTGTATTCTAGTATAATAGTAGTAATATTAGCCTATGTACTTCAGTAATAGATGAAAAAACACCCACCCAGTTCGGCAAAAAACAGGCAAAGCATTTTTACTCTTCCTAAAAGTTTAAGTAGAGTGTATGACTGTTCATGATGTCCCTTTGAGGGTGTTAAGTTTTCAGTGAAGCTAATAGTTAGTTTTTGCAGGTGGTTTAACCATTTAGATCCAACTATAAATAGAGCTCCATGGACAGAAGAGGAGGAGATGACTCTGACTTACTACCATGAAATATATGGAAATAAGTGGGCCAAGATAGCGAGGTTTCTACCTGGAAGGTATGCATTTGAATGCTCTCACCACCGACACCAGAATGTAAAAAGAAATGAATTTGCTATTGAAACCAAAAGATAAAACTCCTGCACTACTTTGCCCTGATCATTTCATCATGATATGCATACATTTATTTGCCATGAAGTTTATAAGATTATTGTATGTTTTGGTAACTGACAGGAGTGATAATGCGATAAAAAATTACTGGAATTGTGTACTGAAGAAGAATTTGGATTCAAATTCACTACATGGCTGGACAATGGATCTGTTCACAGTTAGTTCTCTCAATTCCTATAACTGCGATACAGAACTGAACTGCTTGAAGTTAAAAGAAAAGCAAAGTGTTGAGAAGGCAGCCTTTGTAAATGAAAATATCGAGTTGAGGTGCAGTGCTGAGACGAGTGCTTCTAGATCTGGAAAGGCCAAGGGTACTGGCAAGAAGAATGAAGTTCACAAATTGCATATCCAAGCAGAGGAGACAAGCCAGAATTGCTTGCATCGTGAGTCACAACAGCAAAGCACCTTGGTTAGTAATTTGGATGCGGATGAAGTTCCTAGCATGGATGCTTGTGCCATGCATCCAATCAGTCCAGTTTGTTGTTCCACTCCAACAAACTACACACGGAGTATCTCTGTCAATAATACCAGTCCAGAATCAATATTGAGGAATTCAGCTAGGACCTTTAAAAATACCCCTTCTATTATAAGGAAGAGGGCTCTCAGAGGTGCCGCTATTGCCAAGACTTCTGATGTCACCTGCACACCTTCATTGAAGTTTTCATGTGCAAATGACCGCCAAATTGTCGACAGCACAAACAGTCCAGTTGAGAAGCAAGGGTTTCTCCCTTACTTCGAATCTGAAACTTCACTTGTGATCAAGTCTCTGAAAAGGCACTTGGACTATGCTTTCGATATGGAAAAGGAGGCAGATCCCGGTAAATGTGGCAAATCAGTTCCTCTTAGTGAACCTCTGCATTTGAATTTCCTGGAATCGTGGTAGCAATACCTTAAGATAATTAGATCGGGTGAGTTAGTACTCCCAACGTTTTCTACTCTGAACTTACTTGGGTTGAGTAATGAATCCACTCTTTTTTCGTCCATCAACTAAGCATGATGCATAAATATATATCACATAATCGCACCTCTTTTCCTCTACTCCTACAGTTAATTCGAGGGTCAGTGGTCTTAAATAGACTGTTTGCAGAAATTATTATAATTTATAAAAAAATCTTCAGCTATTATCAAAAGCCCTGTGTGGCATTTTTACACATGACGGATGACGAATCCAGTTATTTTCTACCTAAACATGTGCTATATTCAACATGTATAACTAGGAAAACCATATTTCACAACACTTGAGAGGAGGGAATTGATGCGCCATGATTTGAACAGGATTTCCTTGACGTGATGGATTTTTATGGGGTAGTTGTTTGACAAGTCCTTCGTTTTGCTCGATGTATCTGATTGAATTATTGACTCTGAGATTTCCTTCAGTGTACTTGGTATTGATTTAAATAAGTAGTTTGACATTTCATTTGACCTTCCTTCTGATAGCTAGATCCAATTTCATTAGTTTTTCTCTGTCAGGTCTGTTAATCTGATCTGCCACCAAATGATAGCCCATCTTGGAAAGCATCACATAACAAGATGAGTTTTGGTAGGAGAGGCAGAATACTGGGAACACAGTAAAGGGAACAAGTGTTCTGGCCGCGAGGTATGTGGGGAATGCCAGCTCAAACTGTGGACCTGGGGTGTGCAGCATGTTTTGATTTTAACTCTCATTGTTGGGAGATGATGGCAATTTTCATTCGCTTTCCCACATCTATCTCCCTTGTTGATCTAATATGCGCATTACCATGCAGCTATGGCTACAGCTAATATGGACAGGCTACTTTCTCACTTTGTAGTGTTTGGTAATACAGCAGGGTTGATTTTACAAAAAAAAAAAACATGAAACATGCAACCCAAAAACACTTGAGAAAATAAAACTGTTACATACAGTCCAGACGCATTCCAAAAGCAGCTTTTGTCAGTCTTTCCAATAAAAGCAGTTGTTGCCTTGTTGGTTTCAGCTTCGGGCTTTGTTACGGTGGTTGATCAACTGATTGTCTTTTGCCTGGTGCTTTGAGATATCATTTTCAGGAACTGCGACCTGCCCCTACATGTGGGGCAGCCATGATCTCATGTAAGTGTAATCTGTCTATAAAGCACAAAACACAGTAGATGGAGTCTGAAGTCTTAACCACAACCCATGATTATTGTAAAGTCACTCTTTTCAAAACCATATAATTATTAGCTTATGATTGAGGGGATTGTTTTTTCCATAATTTTAATTTCGATTCTTTAGTTAATAATATGATGATCATTGTAACTTCAAAATCAATAAAATTAGTTGAGATACACAATTTATCCTGGACGTTCACATTAATAATAGTAAAAAAAATCTCTGGTTTCAATTTCTAGGAAAAAAAGAGTAACTCTGAACTAAAACATCCTTAATTAATAGCGGTTATCCTTACATTTTTGTCCACACGCCAAAAAATCATTCTCTGGTCATCGATCCGTCTCATCTTCATAGTTCCTATGGTGTAGGGCTTATCAGCACCCATTAAAAAAAGTGATCAAATAACATGGGTATAAAAGGTTTTGGCAAAATGTTTTATTTTTAAAAAAATTGTTAAATAAGATAACACAAATTACAATTAAAAGAGAATAGAGAAGAAAAGAAAGAAACATGAAACCTATAGGTATAATGAGATTTCAATTACAAGTGTCATTAAAAAAACTTTAATGAGATAAGTTCAACGACACAAAAAAATATCAACAACAACAATCAAAATATATTACAAATAAGTGAGCAATTGCAATAAAAAAAGGAAAATAGAAAGAAAACAATCCTACAAATATATCGAAACTATGATTGATATAAGCAATACCGTACTATTTGTTCTCGTCATGGTTTATGTCAATCCATTTAGCAATTTCTTTAAAATAAAATGCTTTTTCATAAATGACATATTCAATTGTTGCATTTTTCAAATATGCCATGTCATTGTTTTACCTGAAAATAAATAAAAACAATGATAATTGTAAGAGCAGAATATACAGTGTAAGGATAGAATTACATGATATTCGTTCTTAGCTGAAAAGAAGAGATGGCGTGATAAAATGATATGACATTATTATATCCATATTACCTATAAAGTAGGGATTAGCACAAGTAGCTATGACGTGTCAGGGGTTCATCTCGAATATTCTTTTATTATAGAGAGAGAGAGAGAGAGAGAGAGAGAGACGTAGCATTTTGAGCACCCGAAGGCCGGAAATAGAGGACACCTTAAACGGGGAATGTGATTCACGCTCTCCCATTAACGAGTGGTTTGAGATACTGCATAAAAAAGCGCGCCAAATCGTTTCGTGCTAATATAGGAGACAGCTAAAAACAACGTTTTACTAAAATCGAAAATTTTTACTATTATCTATCATCTCTCCTTGATTCTCTTAAAGATAAAAATAAATTATAAAATCGCTTTTTTCTTATAAATACCAAAGTTACACACTCCCTTTTCTGCTTAAACTCCGCTTTTAATTTTTCTCAGGTTTCCTCGATCACCTTCTCTTCTGGGGTGTCTGGTTCTTGTCGAGTTTTGTTAATAACAATGGCTGGACAAACCATTCTTGTTACGGGTGGGGCTGGGTTTATTGGCACTCACACAGTAGTGCAGCTCCTGAAGGAAGGTTTTAAGGTTTCAATTATTGACAATCTTGATAATTCTGTCACCGAGGCTGTTGATCGTGTTACGGAATTGGTGGGTCCTCAGCTTTCTAAGAATCTTGAATTCAATCTGGTAAACTCGACACCTTTTCTTTCTATTGATGAGTAATCACACTCCTTTTATGCTGGATGATGAAAATGGAATCTGGGGAATTTAATTTTAATATTTAATTTCTTTGATTTTGGTTTGTTTTTGCAGGGTGATCTTAGAAATAAGGATGATTTGGAGAGGTTGTTTTCAAGAACTAAGTAAATTTCTGACACCCTTTTTGGTATTTTGATGATTTTTAACTTGCCCGTGTAATTTTACTCTACTAGATTGGTAAATATTGAATTTGAATACTTAATTGGGGGTTGAGTTTCATCTTTAAATTAGATAGGGTTCTATTTGTGACTAGATTATTTTTTAGTGAATTAATGTCAATTAAGATCCGTTGAGTATCATAAGATAAATCAATTCTTAAATGATTATTAAATAAAATTTCATTTGCCATCGGTCGAACTAGATCATGCCTTTACATAAATGGAGATGGCTTATATATCCGCAAATGTGACAGGTTCGATGCTGTGATCCATTTTGCTGGTCTCAAGGCAGTTGGGGAGAGTGTAGCTAATCCACGTAGATATTTTGACAATAATCTGGTTGGCACCATCAATCTCTATGAAGTTATGGCAAAATACAATTGCAAGAAGGTATATCAGTGTATAAGTTTGTTTAACTATTCTTATTTGTTAGTTTCTTTCTGTGGAGCCTGCTACTCAATCACATGGAAACCAGCTGCACTGCTAGAAGATTTTTGATATAATCCAAAACCATTATGGAAGCTACCGTTGCTTATTGAATTTCAATGGCTCTATGGCATAGTGGAACAGTTTTATGTACATGTTTATATTTATTGCAGTTCTTTAATATCTCTGAGAAAAGAGTATTCATTACTGACAACAATAATTTCGCAAAGGATTCCACCCGGTATCGGTATTACTATTGGCGCTTCTGCACAGTACTCGGTGGTGGAGAATCAAGAGTTTTTGACAACCTTATTCCCCCTTTTTTTCCATTATTTCAATTAGTTTTGTCTGGGCTTAATTCTTCCACTTTCTTTTTCATCTTGAATAGAGATATTTTTACCTTTCTTTAGCCTTAAATGCCATGCATCAATTTTAGAAACTTTATATGATTGTAAAGGAGCTCTGACTTTGATTTGTTGTTGACTGGTTAGGAGACTCATGCTTTTACATCACTGGAACAACGATTTTAAATATTATTTTTTAACTTCTTTTTTTTTTTGTTTGCAGATGGTTTTCTCATCATCTGCAACTGTTTATGGCCAACCTGAAAAAATCCCTTGTGTTGAGGACTTCAACCTAATGGCAATGAATCCTTATGGACGGACCAAGGTATAAAAATATTTTTGCTTGGAAACTTGCCTTTTTCTTAGAAGTTCATATTTGAAGTTGGATTAACCTGCTGGAGTTGGAGTGGCCAACTTTATGTCAAAACAATCCTGTTTCCTTGCCAATTATTAATATCCTTTGTATTTTCCTCTCCAGCTTTTCCTTGAAGAAATCGCTCGAGATATTCACAAAGCAGAACCTGAATGGTGCATCATTTTACTTAGGTACTTCAACCCCGTGGGAGCTCATGAGAGTGGTAAACTTGGTGAAGATCCCAAGGGTATCCCAAACAATCTCATGCCCTACATACAACAAGTAGCTGTTGGCAGACTTCCTGAGCTTAATGTATATGGTCATGACTATCCTACAAAGGATGGCAGTGCGGTATGTAGTCCTACATAAGACATTTGCTCTGTTGCAGGATTATAGAAACATTGTCTGCTGGGATCATAATGGATAATGAATTTAGAGCAGACCAAATTATATTGTCGACCACCATATGGCTGGATTTCATCAACTATTAAGTTTTTTGGATTAATAGGTCAGAGACTATATCCATGTTATGGACTTGGCAGATGGTCATGTCGCTGCTCTTCGGAAACTTTTCACATCCAAGGATATAGGTAGGTAATCATGTTTTGTTACACAGATTTACACGTCAGCTGAAATGCAGTCACCTGCATGTGGTTCCCGTTCTAATTTAACTTGTTGCAAAAAATTGCATCACTGGATGCTTAAATGCAATTTAGTTTATCATTAGAAAGCTACATTTATCAAGCACTTTACTTGTGGTTAGGTTGTATTGCATACAACTTGGGGACTGGACGCGGAACATCCGTGCTTGAAATGGTCACTGCATTTGAAAAAGCTTCTGGCAAGGTGACTGTCCCTTCCCTTCTATTCAGTAGTCATCCCCTCTCTCAAAAAATGAAGTTATTCATAAAATATTTACTATGAATTTGTTTTCAGAAAATCCCTGTCAAGTTATGTCCAAGAAGGCCTGGAGATGCCACAGTTGTTTATGCTTCTACAGAGAAAGCTGAGAAAGAACTTGGCTGGAAGTATGTTCTCAACCCACTATTTTCCTGATATTTTTGCATATTACAAGATCTTATTTTTCAATTTGTGATGTATCCTTTCTTGAATGTCAAATCATTTCATGCTTATTAAGTTTTCCATTGCTGTTTGGCCATCTTGTTGAGATTTCACAGGCTAATTGTATCATTAGTTTCAGTTCAAGCTGTTGTGTTGGCCTTGTGTTGGCCATCTTATGTTAACTCTTGTGATGGGATTTTTCAGGGCAAAATACGGTGTTGAGGAGATGTGCAGGGACCAGTGGAAATGGGCAAGCAATAATCCATGGGGTTACCAGTCAAAGCCTGAAAAATAACAAGCTATTTCGTCCAGATCTACAGAACAATCCCCGACTCATAGACCCAAATAACCACAGAAAATATTTTCATGCCTTCAATTTATAGGCATTCCCCCTTTGTGTCTACTATGTTTCCCCTCATTATTTGGGTTGTTGGTCTATCTGCAACACACCCGTATAAACAAATCACTCAATTTCCCACCATTGAATAATATTCTCAATTTCACAAAAAAGAATGTTGTGTTGATAATGCTTAGATCTATTGTTCGAGTGGAAGAAAAACTTGGAGAAAGAGTGAACTCTGCTGTTTGAATTATGGGGCCTTGTGCACAGCTGCTGGTCCATTATTTATCTATTTTCTTTTGCTTGCTTGATTATTCAAGCATTCCTATCCAGTAACATAAATCTCTCTCCTAAGCAAATCAAAAACTGTATCATGACACTACAACAACCTCCTATCTAAACTTGTGCTCAGTTCCTGCTTCACTATTTGCTTGCTGTCAGTTCTAAAATATAATCAAAAGGAAGTTGCGCAGAATAAGCTGTCACAGTTCTCTCTTGTCATTTTGGCTAGAACTAGAATTGCAGGGATTACCAGCGGGTCTCTCTTCATTTTTCCAATTTCTTAAGGTTTTATTTACTGTAACTTGCGACGAGCGTGGGATTCTTTGTTACAAAGATCGAAGTTGACTGAGCAAGAGTTGACTTGTGCAAGTCCTTTTCCCCTCACTTCACCCCCTTCATTTTGTTTAACGAAGCAGAAACAACATCTAGTTTCATCTCCAAACAAGCTTATTGAAGCTCAAATCACTAACGTGCAGGAATTACCCTCCATACAGGTCAGTGATTTCGTTTCCATGCATCTATTTCTTAACACAATTGATCTTCCCTGGGACCAAATAGAAATAATGGTCAACCCTTTATATATTTTTTCCTAGCTTTGCCATCAACACCAAGACCCTCTTCCTTGAAACTCCATGAATAGTAATAACAAAACACTCCGAAGAAGCTCGGTACTACGATTACCAGGCTTAAAAATGAAGTTGATTTTCTAGAGGACCCTCCAAATGCTCACTGGAAGGAGGATTGAGGAACCATTTCTTTGAAAGGAGCAGCTGTTGAATGAAGAAGGCACCTGTCTTCTCCTTTGTATCTGCTCTTTCACTAGCTGCTGAATCATCCAAGATGGATGATTCAGCATCCTTCTAGCTTCATTGAACGCTCAGAATTGCTGTTAAGTGTAGCCATAGACCAAAAAGTTCTCAAATTTTAGTCTCCGTATTTCCACTAATAAAGAGCGCTAAGAAATTCTAATGCTTCACAAATTAGAAGCAATAAATAAATTTCTTCATACCTATGCTATTTTGTTATCATATTACGATTTATTTGTCAACAATCAATTATCTGAGTGCGTACTCTATTTCCATGGTGGGTACTGCTTCATTGACTCTGTTTTATTGTTCGTTCACTCTGCTTTCCAACTCGCAAAGGATGTTTGTGACATTGCACACACAGGCATCGTCATCTCAGACATGTTCCCGGACTACAAGAGCTTCATCCTGGTCAAGTGTTGTTTCAAAGAAGCTTAAGATGCAATTCCTTTGTCAATGCCTTTTAAACCCCCTCTCAATGTCCTTTGGCTATAGCAATCTGTAAAATGCAATTCCTTGATGGATAATCTTTTTGTCAGGTTATCTTCTAAACTCTTCTAGATCGGTAGCCATATTGGCCATCCAACAGATCGATAAAAATGCATCTGTCTGGAAGGCCAGGCTACAAGCCATGTAAGAGAATCGTCTGGCGATGCATCACGCGGGTGCTTAATAACCCTGCGCTCTTCTTTATCCACACCAAAGCATCTCCGATTCAGAATGTAAAAGACAAAAAAAAAAGTCCCTTTTTATGGGCATGTCTGGTGCAATATATCACTGCTATTTCTTCAATCGTACGCAATATCATAATTTTCCCTCTTTTATCCAGGTTAAACATGACTGAATGTTAGCTTTTCACCGCATCATCTCTTAATTGGTAAAATATGTCAGAGTTTGCGGCATCATTTATTCTCACTCAAGCAATCATCTTATTCAGCTTCAAAAAAGTAGACCAGACCAACTTCGTAGGTTGTTCATACGACAGTCATGTTGCAGGATTTATTTGTCGTAATAAAAATTGAATTGCATATATACTCTAAGCTCTAAAATTCAATTGCATATCTCATTATAATATTCAAATTCAACGTCATCTAGCTGCAACAAGCTGCTTAAGAAAACAGTAATGATTGACTATGCCCTAAAAATTACCCCTCATCTTGCTGGAAAAATGCAAAACCACAAGATATAATGTGGAAGATGTCTTCTTGATGGAAACACGCAAACCCACAAGATATAATGCGGAAAATGTCCATCACCTTGAAGCCTCCGTGTGTTTCTCTTTGTCAGTAACAATAAGCTTGCCCTCTGTAAACTCGCAAACAGGAATAGGGACCCCAAGCTGCTTCTGCAGTTTCTTCACAACAAACACTTCTGACTCCTCGCAAATTGTCACCACAGTGCCCTTCCTGCCAAGCCGGCCGGTCCTGCCAGCTCGGTGTGCATAATGAATTGAGTCCGTAGGCAAGTCAAGGTTGACAACAAGATCACATTCCGGAACATCCAAACCCCTTGCTGCAAGTTCATTCGTTACAAGAACTCTCACCTGTCCACTTTTAAATTTCTTAAGAATTGTTGACCTACCAAGCTTGCCAAGATCTCCATGGAGCTCTGCAGCTTTCATCCCACGAGCCTCTAGTTTGAAGACAGCATCTTTTAGTTGCCTTGTATGGTTCATAAAGGCTATCACAGATTGTGCATCCAGTGCATAAACACATCTTCTCAAAGTATCAACCTTATGCTGCAACCTTGCGACGCAATAATAGTGTTTCAATGCTGGAGGAAGGCTCTGCACCGATGCCTGATGCTGCAAATTCAAGTCTGAGTTTGAACTAGAAGTAGGCCTGGACAGATTAACAGTTCCAGGAGTGAGAGATTCAAGTGGAATGACGCTTTTTGCTTGGACAAGAAGTGGGTCACATGCCCAGCTCCTAGCAGCCCTTACGACAGAAAATGGCACTGTTGCAGATACCATGATAGTCTGTCGATCAGCCGATTTCACAAGCAGATTTTTTTGTCCTTGAGGGTCTGCACCTGATCTCCTTCCTACATGTTCCAATATTCGGTGGATTTCCTGCCGGAAGTTAAATGAAAGAAGCTCGTCAACTTCATCTAAGACCAAAAAACGACAGCCATGGGTCTGAAGTTTACCAGCTGCACTAATTTCTGCAATCCTGCCAGGGGTACCCACAACAATTAATGGCTTGTTTTTCTTTAAAGCTTCTTCCTGTCTTGACCGGTTTGCACCTCCTACAAGTTGTTGAACCACTCTCTTGTTTTCAGGTCCTAGCAGTTTCTCAACCTCTCTCACTATTTGCATAGCTAGCTCTCTAGATGGAGCCACAATAACTGCTTCTATATCTGTTTTCTTCCCAGTTTCTTTATCACCGCTAGAAGATTTATCCTTCAACGGCCCAACTTTAGACAGTATGGGAAGTACATATGCAAGCGTCTTTCCAGACCCAGTATAAGACTGTATGACAGCATCATGATTCTTGAGAATAGTCGGGATTGCTGCAGACTGAACATCAGTTGGAACATTAAACCCTTCCATCTCTAATCTTTCTATCAACGGAGATGGAAGGCCAAGCTCAGAAAATGACGTCGCGGCAAATGGGGCGGACTCTATTTCGAGTGTTTTCTTCACTCTAACAGCTCTACTCTTGTCACTTGCAGCCACCTTTTCTCTATTTTTTGGTGCTTCAGTCGGGTAATTCACTTTCACATTCTCCAGTTTATTTCTTTTATTTTTGGTAGTTTTCTCAAACTCGGTATTAAATCCAAGATTTGCAAGAGTAAGAGGTGCATTTTTGTGCCGGTCAACACGACTAAAAAACCGCACACTGCCTTGACTCAAAGCTGAGCTAGAACCACGTGATAGTTTTTTCAAGGGTATTATCTCTCCAACAAGAAAGAGCAACCGCGGTGATACTAATGACGGCATCTTTGCTAGAATTGAACCAAGCAGAAATTAATATCTGAACAATCTATAACAACTCGCGCCGGTGAGATCTTAAGCTAATACTTTCACAGCCTTCGAAGAAAAGAAAAACGGAGACGCCTTTTCCTTCAAGCTGCATTTCAAGTACACAGTAACAAAATCAAATCAGTAAGGAGGAAACAAACTGGCCTCTATTAAGTCCTTTAAAAAATCTCTGAATAGATATGGCCTGTATAACGCTCTGGTTTTGGTTTCTTAGTAGTTTTAAAAGTCAAATTGGTTGAGGCATTTTATCGAACAGTGTATGACCGTGAAAAACGAAATAAAACACAGCATCACGACAGGAGTGGTCGAGGAAGTTATGAAAAAAGAAAACCAACAAGACAATTTTCGGTTAGAGATAATTTAACGACTAACACATTCAAGCTTTCTATGAAGGAAAAGATAAAGTATTCAACAAAGAATGAAACATGAAGTAAGAAAGGGGGCAGCAACGCTGCAAAAAAAAAGAACAGCCATGAAGCCCCACCTCATATTCGCTTGATGATAATCTGGCTTATGCTTCGACGAGAGAGAAGAAAAAAATTGAACAGCCACTTCTTATGCAGAGAGAATAGCTTGTTCCGGTGACGCTTCGAGCGTGTTTGAAGATTAGCTAGTTGTGGGTTTACAGACGAAACAGCAGCACTCAAGATTCAAGAAGGAAGCCCCGATTGGTTGGCTTGCTGCTCTTCGACATGTGGTCCGAAATAAACTATCTACTAAGCGACGTGTCGTCCTATTGCATTACGCTATTGCCAATAACTTAGTTATTAAATCAACAACTATTTATACAATAAAAGAATTTATCGAGCTCAATCCTTTCAAAGCCAAAGTTAATCAGTTAAATTCGTTGCTCCGTTAATAAACTCAATTAAGTTTCAATATTTTTTTTATAATTCTTTTTTTAATCTAAAATAGGCACTTATAAAATACATCCAATTAAATAAATCATGAACTATTTATGCAGCTACATTTTTTTATCAATCCTCTATCTTTTAATTTTATATATTTCTTTTCCCATAAGTTGAAGTCTAATCTTATCCAATCAGACCACAGAAAAATTAAACTGAAAAGAAGCTATTGGTATCAGAATCTAGTTTCAGTGGAGGACCTGTGGGCTACGGGGCATAGGGCCGGCTGCCTTCGATTTTGTTTAGAATTTCTTAAGATAATTAATTAATTAATATATACTGTATAGGTTTCATTTAGAATATTCCAGTTAAAAGAAAACTATAATGTATATAAAAAATTAAAATTTATTTCATTTTTAAATCATAAATGCAAGGACAAAATCAATATCAACGGCATACTTTTATAAAGAGAGAGAGAAAGAACAGTCAAGGAAAAGGATTACTCAAGACTTTGGTCGTAATCCGGCATCGCATTGGACAACTACTTGAACCGTTTCCCTTCCCAGCCCTCGACAGGACATGTAAGCAATTTCCAAGCCCTAAAAACCTCGAGATCATTTGAAATGGTTATGGAATCCCTCAACTTTTTCAAAGGCTATGGCAAAGTGAGTCCGCTCCCTGCAGATCAAAGCCCTTACCAGCAGAAAAGCACCGCATCAAAACGCCTAACCCTCATCATCGGCGTTTCATCCATCCTCTTTTTTACTCTAATCCTCGCTCTTGCCGTTGCGGTATTGACCCGTGAATCAAATACCAAGCCAGACGAATCCCCGTCTCTCGCTTCATCAAACTCGGCTGAGTCAATCAAAACAGTCTGTGGGGTGACTCAGAATCCATCCTCCTGCTTCACCAGCATATCCTCTCTCAACATTTCGACAAAACCTGACCCAGAAGTCATCTTCAAGCTCTCTCTCAAAGTCTCCATAGCAGAGCTCAAGCACCTCTCTTCTTTATTCACCAGTTTACATGATGTTGACTCTCAGCCTGCTATGAGAGATTGTGTGAGCCAGTTTGATGATTCCTTGGGTAAACTCAACGATTCTTTGTTGGCAATGGAGGTTGGGCCTGGAGAGAAGATGTTGACTTTGGAAAATGTGAAAGACATCCAGACATGGATCAGTGCTGCCATGACAGATCAGGATACTTGCATAGACGGTTTGGAGGAGATGGGATCGGTGTTACCTGATGAGATCAAGGCCAAGATGGAGATCTCCAAGGATTTCTTGAGCATCAGCTTGGCTATCATTTCTAAGATGGAAGCCCTTCTTGAGAAATTTGATCTCAAAATGCACTGACTCTTTTTTGTTGTTGTTCTAATTAATTTTCGCATTGAAATCATGTAATTGATAGATGATATGCAAATAATAGTTTCAGTCTGCCATAATAGAAACTGCGACTTCCAACATATGGTTATCGGAGAATATCACCCAATCATGAGCTCCAAACCAGAAGAGAAAACAAGTCAAATATATCTTCTCTGTCCATCCTCGTAAACATCATGTTTTGAAGATAACATTGTGAGGAGGGGATCGAGATGAACACGATGATCAAAACCGTGTGTGAAATTTTTAGGATAAAAGGGTTATGTCATCTCAATACCTTGTGAAAATCCACCTATAGCTAAAAAGATAAAACGATAAAGCAAATTTGTAATTAAGCATGCATCAAGTTCTCTAATACATTGTTACTCAACCATTCAATCAATTAGCTTGTTAATATAAAAAATAAAAACAATTTTAACCACACTATCACATATGTTATATCAGGGCGGAGTGTATATGAATATTTATGGGTTAGATTTTTTAATATTTATATTTTATTTATTGGATAAAAGGTTTGGGCATTGATAAATTATTTATTAGATTTCAGATATTTGATAAGTATTTATTATTCATTATATTTCTATTAATAAAAATAAAATAATTGACATATATATTTTGAAGTGTGTGTATGCGTATTAAATAGTAAAAGTTATTCATATATATGCGTTTTGCATTAATATTAGGTTATGTATAGATCATAATGTATTAAAAAAGTTAAATATTCTACAAATATGTATTTTAGGTTAGATTTGAAAGGTTTTCATAATCTATTCATTATCCATCGTGTCCAAAAATATTTATACTCGTCTGAATCGGGTTGGATCAGATGGATATTTTTCAAGTTTGAATTATTATTTTTTAGTTTTAATTATGACAGGGAATAAAAAAAATAAAGATTAAAAACCTCTTAATGATTAGAAAAACAATTAGAACTAATAATAACATCGTTCCAAATATCACATAGCCTCCAGGACAAGCCGATTCATTAAAGGATGTCACTGTCGCTTCCGTAGCATCGACTCCAGCTGATAACAACAACACAGCAGGAGCTCATTTTTAATTATTTCTTGCCTCGGTTTTCTCGGGAACCAAACGAGACAGAAATATAAAGCAAGAACACCTGATTTAACGCAATGGAAGTGCATCGAAATCGAGACTGGAGAGTGAACCCGACGCAGCACACAGCTCGTTCAATCAATCTTGAAGATACGAGAAACTCTAAAGTAGCGATTTGGTTACTATTATCAGAGTAGAAAAGATTTAAACGAAGTCATAATAGACGACATTTTCAACCAAATATATGGATTTTGATTTATGAAAATAACAATAAGTTTGTCCTGTCGAATGAAAACAATATCAAATTCAAGGGAGCTGGCGGCTGCTGAAACAACGGTACGATTTCTGCCACTAAGGCTCAAAATCATCCAACCGTGATCCCCTGGAGGGCTGGATAGACGTGAACGGTGAGCCCAGATAACCTGCCTGAAATTTGTAATTACCTTTCATTTCACTAATAACACATCTCGCACATTAAGTTATTCAACCAGAACCTGAAACACTCTTAATGTTAACCCACGCAGAAAATCCTGACAGACCAGAGTGTATGCAATCTGTCATATGTTTCTGGGAAACAATCTAGTTAGAGAAAATAAATAGACATTATTGTATTCAAATGTACTGGGAAGCAACATTATACACATGCAGATTCGCAAGCCAAAGCAAGAACAGAAATTTGCCCACAACCAACAGAACACCTCCCCCGACAATAATTGCGAGAGCCTCGTACTAGTCCAATGGCATGCTTGAGCTAGAACGGTATGCCAGAGTCAACAATAGATTTATAGATTATTTGCAATCCTTCTACACTTCCTCCCTGTCTTGGCTCGTGCTCTTCAAGATATTGTACTTGCAGAGAGGACAGGTAGCATTAATATACAACCACTTATCTACACAGGTACAATGAAAATGGTGACCGCATGGCAGTTGCCTTAGCTCAGCCCCATCTTCATAAGCAGAGAGACAGATGCAACACTCCTACAAGTTAGCATAAGCATCAGTTTAGTAATGCAGAGTGACTGCCTTCCACTCAAAGCCAAGCAAGTTTCCTCAGTCAAGCTTACCTCATCAAACATTCTTGATTGCGACACAAGGTTATCTTTTAATCAACAGATGATAAATTGACTCAAGATAACCACACAAGTATCAAGCACTTATAATTATCAAATGTTTCTGAGGCAACTCACGGAAGCTAAATAGGTAAGAAAAGGATAAATTTCATATGCTTAAAGACACCTTTTGAATTCAAGTGATCATCAAATATTCTTTTAATAAGGATGGGAAAAGCATCAAATAATAAAGCAAGAATTGAACTAGGTACCGCATCCTCTCCTGAAAGAACATGTTCAATTGGAGAATCTGTGCCGCATTCAGTCATTATTCCTCCAAAACATATCTGGTCATCACCAGAGAGCTTGTCAATATCACCATCCCTTCGAAATTTGAATTTTGCAAGCTGGTCAATGTCTTCTTTGGATGCTCCTTCCTGCTTTAACAGGTTGAAAAGATTGAAGGGACACAATAAGAGAGAGCAGTTGAATAGAATTAGTTTTCTTCCTATACAATTATAATGCTTTGTATGTTATCATTTATAAACCACTACAACATTTTAAGATGTCAATCTAATAAAGTGACTAAAGCCCCAAATAAGGCAAGACCTGCAGACACAAAGTTGTTCAGTCCAGAAATTCAATCTTTGGCTAATCCTCCCATCTCCAACAACAATCATCCTTCCAAAACTTTATCCAATCCTTTCAAGCCTAAATGATTCTATCAAAGAACTAAGAACTCTGACTCCATACTGTAGAGTTTACATGTTCAACCAGTAACTCTTGTATCCATTTTTGAACACTCAAACTGCACTGTGACGAGTCCGGTTGTTTGCCATGAATGCATCAACCTTCTGATCAGTGGAGGAGTAATATTCCTATTCAAACAACAAAATATCTAACAACACTAGTTAGCCACTATAATCACCTTTAATGCTCTGAGATAGTCTTCTCAAGCAAATATCTATATGATTTTGAACCACAAACCTCTGAAACCCAAAAATTCAATTCACTATCAATCATGGAATTATGTAAGATATGACAACTCTGCAACCATAATATGGACAGACCATAGAGGCTCGAAGGGAGGAAAATTCCAAACCATTTTCACAAAATTGGCATGATTTTGCTACAAGTAAAACAGCTTCTCATGCCTCATTAAAACATGGTGAAACTTCCAAAAGCAAATGACTTGCTCAATAATGCATTCTGTAAGCACACACTCAAAAGCAACTTTGGCATCATGCATTATAAAGCTTTTATTCCCAACAAGCTATGGACATCAACTATACCATCATCACAGATCATCCAGATTAGAAAGTTATATTCCAGGACATCGAGTTAAGCAGGACTTAAACAGAAGGTGCAAGATAACACCTTGTCCAATGGGATAGAATATTTAAGCAATATGTGGTAAAATTGGATGAAGACATATTTGTTACTTTGTTAGTTTACTTAACATGATAACTCGTTCTATTAATCAGAAAGTCTTGAACATTGCTCCCTTGAGGCTATGGAAAAAAATTAGCAGAAAAAACCAACCCACCAAATTTTTCTAGGGTTCCGATGTGCCTTGCTTCTTCTAACAAGTCAATATCATAGCATCACCATTAGAAATAATTCTCATTTGTGCCATCAAATCAACTCTGTCTCAAACCCAGCCTTTCGTTTTCATTTTTCAAAATTCAATCAATGGGCCTAGATGAGTTAGTAGTGAAAGTCACTACTTCATTAGGTCATTATTCTCTGGATTTTAGTTTCAGCACTAACATAAAAGGGTGGAGTATAATAATCCCCAAGAGAAATGACACTGTTATAGCAATACAAAATCAAAGAATGAACATGATGTAGATATGTGGGTCTACCTGGTCAGTAACAGCATATAAGATTGCAATAATACATGGAAGACAGCAGCACACAGCAATGCCGATGACACATGCCAGGGCAACACAAAAAACAACGAAGAACACATCAAAACCGAGAAAAACTATACATAACCTGCAAAACAAAGGCGGGAGGGAGAAGGTAAGAGACTGTTAGAGCAACATTTTCTCGAGCCATGGGAAAATATGAAGGAACAAACCAGTAGAGCTGGGGAGAGCCTTGTGCCAAAGCTTGGCCACCAGTAGACACCCAGTAGAACCCAATGATCCACCAGATAAAAGAAAACATTGTGTTTGCAGATTCCAGATGTTTTGCAACACTGCTGATAGAGTTAAAATACAAAGAATGAACAAAAGACTCAAATTCCACAGATTTCATTTGTAGCACAAACACACAGCATGAAAATCAACAAGTCCCAATTCCTTAGTGGATTTACAAAATAATAATAATAATAATAAGTGATTTTAAGGGGAAAAAAGGTATTAAAGTGAGGCCAGTTCGTAAAAAATGAAGTTGAAAAGGATGAAAAGAAATAAATTGCATGCCAAATGATGATTGAAAACTCATACTTTTTCATCAGAAAAAGAAAACACTCTGGTGAACCTATATAAGGCTTACTTAATCCTATCCTAAATCCATAAATGAATTTTATCTTTCGAAACTGCATTATCAGAGCACCAGCCTCAACCTCATCACAACCCACCCCCACCCCAGCCTGCGGCAAATTAAATCAGGGACAATCAAATATGTAATATTCTTTAAAACCCTTCAAATAAAAGGCCAAATAAGTAACGCGAAACAGTTTTAAAATCATAAACTTCACGAAACATCGTTAATCAAACATCTAGTAGCGGACACCACAAACATACCTAGTTCCATCATCTTCTAGCTGAGCCAAACTAACGTACTCTCCATAATCACCTCTCGAACCGGAACTCGAATCCGCATCACTCCCAATCCCACTATCTCCTCCTCCTCCTCCTCCAAACCCTACTCTCCTCCTCCTCCTCCTCCTGTACTCCACACAAACACAAACCATATGCAGCACACATTGCAGCCCGTATCCTATAATCCACAACCTCAAAGGCACGCCCGGATTCTCCTTCCTGCTCAAAACCAAAACCCCCACCGCCACGGCCACGAAAGCAAAGTTCCAAATGATATCCAAAATCACCACAGGCTTCGAATACGCCCAGTCACTCTGCCTCTCCTCCAGCTGCTCCGCCGCCGTCTCACGAACCAACATCGATGGCTCCCTCATCATACGGCGGCTACTTGCACGGCGAAGAAACCTGGCCGCGTCGCGAAGGGATTGGCGGCGGATGGATCGGCGGCTTGAATTGGGATTGGATTCATTTTGTTGACCAGGGGAAAGAAACGGCGTCGAGTCGATTATGTCATCGGATGATCCGGTTCGGGTCGGGGTTGTTGTGGTGGTGGAAATTGGTGTGGTTGCGGAGGACATTTTTGGGCTTTTGGTTGTTTCGGGATCTTTTTCTTTCTTTCAAGCCGCTGAGGGGAAGGGGTTTTTGCCTTTTTGATGGTCGAGATTGCTATGGGTTTTTTTAGGATCGGAGGTTCTCTTATTGAGAGATTTTTTTTGGGTAATAGCCGGTTCTGTGTGGAGACGAAGGATTTTTGGGGAGATTGCTGTGCGTGTTTTCATGTAGCGGCAATGGAAAATGGATTTTTTTTTTTTACGGTGAGAGTTAAATATAATTGTGTTATACTTGTTACTTTCTTCCGCGCCAAATTATGATTGGTTGGAGGGATGGTCAAAACCTCTAGAATTCTAACTTCATCCCAGAAATAAAACTGTTATCAATTGGGTCCCTGACGTTCTTAGCAAAAAAAATTTATGAAATATTTAATTTTCAACTGTTAAAATATATTTCGAAACAAATAAATAACTCGTCATCTTCATAATTGTATGTATCTTTATCTATTAACTCGTCACATGTATTTAATACATGTGACCTTCTTGGTGAAATAAAAAAGACCGTGCTAAGCTCGGATAACTTGTTCTCTCTCTTTTTTTTATATTAATTTTTTTTTGGAGATATAGATAAACCAATATAAAAAATAAAATAAAATTATAGAGCATTTTTTTTAAAAAAAAGTTGAATAATAAAATAAAAAATAAAAAAATCTAAAAAAAGTTAAACCCTATTAATTTCTCAAACTTGTAACATGATCATGAGCTAATAGACTCATAGTTATTGATTCAGTTTTGTTTCGAGTAACGTAACGTTCAGTTCGCATTCAAAAAACCGAGACAAAACAACGTCGTTTATGTCTTGGTTTTAATTAGGTTCGTTTCAAAAATTACGACCAAATTCAGCTGTGAGCAGCCTCGGTTCACGTTCCGGGTTCAAAATCATTTTTTTTTTAAAATTATTTTTGACATTTATACATCAAAATAATTTAAAAACACCAAAATATTTTAAATAAAAAAGAACTCAAATTTTTAATTATGCTTGTTAAATTAATTTTTTTATATATATATACACATAAAATTAATTATATATGAATACAATGTATGACTATTTGAAAACAGTTGAATAATAAAATAAAAAATAAAAAAATCTAAAAAAAGTTAAACCCTATTAATTTATCAAACTTGTAACATGATCATGAGCTAATAGACCACAAAACCCAATTCATAACAGATCAAACATTAAAAGATAAAATCGAGAAAAATATAATTAAATAATAAGTTGTTACTGTATTGTATTTTAAAAAATGAAAAATAAAAATATTATTATGTCAGCTGTTAAGAAAATGATTTTTAGATAATTATATTTCTTTATCATTAAATGTTTGTTTTGTAAAAGACATATATCTACTTTTTGATAATTAATTAGTCATGCAAAAAGATAAAAATATACATATAAATGTTTTAACGCATAAAATAGTAATTACCCTGTAACGGTGATTAATAATCTGATTCCATGTTGGTGTTTTTTTTTTTAATTTGAAAAATGGACCCGTTCTTCCTATCAAAAAATATATTAAAAGAAAAGGGGAAAATAAACCCCCCCCTCCCCCTCGCTACGCTCTGGCAATTTCCCTCCAAGTCGAAAGGGGTTCTATTTTGGGAGGACAGCTAAAGCAGCGAGAGAGAGAGCGAAGGGTTTCTTTCTTGTAACCAAAAAAAAAAAACTTAAAAATCAAAGCAGTCAACTGACTCAACTCTAACCAATGGCATCATCGAGCCACGGCAGTAACTACGACATTCCATGGGTAGAGAAATACAGGCCCAGCAAAGTCGTTGACATCGTGGGCAACCCAGACGCCGTCTCTCGCCTCCAAGTCATTGCTCGCGATGGAAACATGCCTAATCTCATTTTAGCCGTATGTTGCGTTCCAATCTTTATTTTGATTCTGCTTCCCTTCGTTTTTTTATTTATTCTCAACTGCGGCAACAGTTCTAGATCGATTGTATATTTATGGGGTCGTAGGGCATTGATTATGAACATGGTAATGTGATATTTATACTAATTTGGATGAACTGTTTACTGGGTTTGAGTGGAAATTTTGGTGATAAAGGAAGTATTTAAGCTATAATGTGCGCGCTGTGATAGATTCTGTGAAATATACCCATACCGGTGAATTTTGCCTATTCTGGGCTTGAGGTGTTCTAATGAGTGGTTTTATGAAATTCCTGGGATTAAGTCTGGTCTAGAATTGAGATCACTAGGGACTGAGAATCTGGTCCAAAAGCATCTCCCATCGAGCTTCAAATTATCCAGTGGATAGATGCTTGGAAAAATGAAAAATTCAGGGATGGACTGGAATTTTTTAAATCCATATTTGAACTATTACGAATATTCTGGCAAAAAAATTAAAAATTGCCAACACTGAGGTTGACTCTTGGTTACGGCTCACAACCCGCTTTAAATTTCTAATTGGGTGAATTTTCATCTGCTAATTAACTTTAAAAAGGTTTAAATAAAAAAATCTTTGAAAATCAAAAGGGTGGCTTCAATCGTGTTTCTAATACCATAGAGAAGTTTTGCACGAAGATTTGTAGTTATATGCTTTTCATTGTTGCTTAGTTGATCCCTTCATATTTTCAGGGTCCTCCTGGAACTGGCAAAACTACAAGCATCTTGGCTCTTGCACATGAGCTTCTGGGACCAAATTCAAAGGAGGCTGTCTTGGAGCTAAATGCATCAGATGACAGGTTAGCAAAGATGACATGCTTTGGGGTGCCAAAGACTTTCCAGTGCATTTCCTTGCTTGACTTCTTGTCTCATTATTGCTTTCCAGGGGTATAGATGTTGTGAGGAACAAAATTAAGATGTTTGCACAAAAGAAAGTGACACTGCCTCCTGGACAACACAAAATTGTTATTCTTGATGAAGCTGATAGGTATCCAATGATTATCTCTCATTTGGTTGATGATGGACAAACTCTATATTATTATTTTTTTATCTTATTCAAGAGCTTTGGAATTGTACTTTCCTATTCCAGATGCTTTTTGTTCCATCCAGCGACAAGCAATTGTAGCTAACAAATTTATTTTTATACAATTTTGTTCTTGTATTTATTCACTTTTCATGGACCCCTTTCCAGCATGACATCTGGAGCACAGCAAGCTTTGAGACGAACCATGGAAATATACTCAAATTCCACCCGGTTTGCTCTTGCATGCAACACATCTTCTAAAATTATTGAGCCTATTCAAAGTAGATGTGCCATTGTTCGATTTTCAAGATTATCTGATCAGGAGATACTTGGTCGTCTCATGGTGGTAGTTGGAGCAGAACAGGTGGGTGATTTTTAATATTAGCAGCCATTATCCTTATCTATGTTCTTTTCTTATTTCTGGTTTTCACTTGACTGTTAAGATTGGTAATTTCAATTTTGATCATCTGCCAGTTTTTTGTATCCTTTATCTTGCCTGTTCTCAATAAGCCTCCCAGTTCACTGCAGCAGTGCCTTAAACCCAAAGTGATGGAGCCTGAGCCACTGTCTATAAACCTCATTATCAATTGAACTACCTTTCTTGTGAGGGAACATGTAAATGAGTTATTACTCCATGGAATGAGTATGCCCTGACTTTTGAAGGTAGTTCTAAGCTGTGAAAGTTGAAACAAGCAAGAATGGAGTGGAAAACTGACAATTACCTACTTGCAAATTTTAATGGGTTAACCACCATTTAAATGTGCATGATATTCTATCCCTGAAAACATGGTAGATGAACCAGGTATGAGGTGACACTGTCTGTCTATTCCTACTTAGTGACTTTTTGCGAAACTAGGTTCAGATTGAAATACACCTTGATTGGGAGATTACATGGGTAGATGACGCCTGAAATTCTTATGAAAGCTTACAAGTACAATTAAACTTGACGGGGACTCTTTGGCATGGCTCCCCAAGATTAAAATCTCAAATCTCCTTTGATAGTAGATTGTGTTTATAAACCTGATGTAACCATCATTGACCTTTATTTGTCTCGATGAAGGTCCCTTATGTTCCTGAAGGTCTTGAAGCGATTATATTTACTGCTGATGGAGATATGAGGCAGGCCTTGAACAACTTGCAAGCTACATATAGTGGATTTCATTTTGTAAACCAGGAAAATGTTTTCAAGGTTACAACTCAAAATTGGTGCATAACCTTGGTATTTATTGTCGCCACACGTTATGAGAATCTTACATTGAGTTGCTTTTCAGGTCTGTGATCAGCCTCATCCATTGCATGTGAAGAATATGGTGCGCCAGGTGCTTGAGGGAAAATTTGATGAAGCGTGTTCTGGTCTGAAGCATCTCTATGATTTGGGCTATTCCCCCACAGACATAATTACAACCCTTTTCCGAATCATAAAGAATTATGATATGGCTGAATATCTGAAATTGGAGTTCATGAAGGTAAAGCACTATTGGTTGCCTAGCATTTCCTTCCATGTATCTAATCTATTTATCACACGTTCCAATAACATGATGAGCTTTCAGGAAACTGGGTTTGCCCATATGAGAATCTGCGATGGTGTTGGTTCGTATCTTCAGCTCTGTGGCCTGTTGGCCAAGTTTGCCTTAGCTCGTGACACAGCCAGAGCAGCATAGGTAAATAGTAGCTCTATTCTGGTAATATGTTGGGCTAGAGTTGATGTGGAGATCATCCTTGTTTAAATTTCCCAGAAACATGTCTTTGTTATGAGAAACTGAACTTAATGGATGGAGCTATCTCTTCACACACAGTTTTCTGAACCGTTCTCCTTTCAGCTGATGCCTGATGTCGCTGAAGTGTTTAAAATAGTATTGGCAGAATTGACGTTAGAAGCTATAATATTGCTGCATATCCATTTTTGTTGTTTTTCCTCGATGACTTGTCAAGCTTGTTTCTTGTTAATTTTTTAATCAATCATCGTCTCCTAAACCCTGAGTTATATTGAGGTTGTTTTTGTCATTGTGTTTTAAATGTGTTTTTGAAAAGAAATTGATTGTTTGATTTATTATTTTAATTTAAAAAATGGTTTTTTAACATCATTTTCTGTGATTATATCAACAATAATTTATAAAAATAAAAAATATTATTTTAATATATTTTTAAATAAAAATTATTTTCAAAAACAAGTTATTTCAAATATATACATGATCATCTACTGTTTGTTTTGAAAGGATTACTTGGGTGGAAATGGGTCGCTGCCAACAGGCCGGTCCCAAAACCCTACATTTTAGAAAATGAAGCCCAAAACATAAATGTCCTTAGCAAAATTAAGAGGGAAGGAAGGTTCTATTATTATTATTATTATTATAGAAAAAACTAAAAGAGGTAGAGGTTAAGGGTTCACAGTGTGGCCAATAAAACACAAATTGCGGTGGAATTTACTAGAATAGTCATTGAATTATTATTTTGAGAAATAAAAAGATTAAAACAAGACGTAAAAACCATATGCATTCCATCAATGATTTTCTTAGAAAGACCATCATGAACTGGTTGGGAAGGATAATTCGAATTCGTGGTAAATGGAATTGTAAATAATTAAATGTAGTGGTCAATATGAATTAAATTTTAAAATTTAACCCCCTTGCAAAAAACAAAAAAAACAGAGGATGTATTCGACACCTGCAAGGCCGGATGGTTTGCTGACTTTGCTCCTGGAGTTTGGGCCTTTTCAGCCCTAATAAGCAGGAGGAAAAGGCCCAAAGACACCGGGAGAAGGGTTTCTTCGCTAGTTAAATTGGAGAGGTTGTTACCCGGATAGGGTTTGTAATACGAAGAAGACCATCTCCTACCAGCAGCAGAGCGGCGTCACCCCTTTCATCCTACCATGGTTCTCAAGTAAGCCTCCTCCTCCTACTATCTGTATTCCATTCGAATGAATTATTAACTTAGAGGATCTCAGATGTTATTTCTACTTTTATCCCCTTAATAAATACCCGCTGATTTTATTGTTAAATAATGCTGTTGCATTTACCTGTACAGTGACGTGATTGTTAAACTTGGTTGATCTATCTATTTATTTATTTATTATGGATTAGTAAAGAGTTTAGAACTTAATTTTTGGAATATGCAGGACTGAGCTTTGCCGCTTCAGTGGTGCCAAGATTTACCCTGGTAAGGGTATCAGATTCATTCGCTCCGATTCTCAGGTGAATAATATATGTTTTCCGGATTCTTTCTTCAGGTTGTTTTTGTTTATTTCTAGTTTTTTTTTTGTTTACGTAAATAATGTAATGCTATTTGATTGATGAAGGTTTTCCTCTTTGCCAACTCGAAATGCAAGAGGTATTTCCACAATCGCCTTAAGCCTTCCAAGCTTACCTGGACAGCCATGTACAGGAAACAGCACAAGAAGGTATTGTATGTCTCAAATGGATCGTAATCTGTGGGGCTCCCTTTATGAATCTACTTATAATTTAGTTGTTGATTGTTCATAGGACATTGCTGCTGAGGCTGTTAAGAAGAAGCGTCGTGCCACTAAGAAGCCTTACTCTAGGTCCATAGTTGGTGCTACTTTGGAAGTCATACAGAAGAAAAGAGCTGAGAAGCCTGAGGTCCGCGATGCTGCTCGAGAAGCTGCTTTACGGTACACTCTCACTTTTAACTCTTTTATGGCTTGTGAATTGGGAGGTGTTATTCGTGGTTTTCATTTACTAAGGCAGTGAATGTGGATTCTATGCTTTCCATTGTAATGGTGGTTTTTGTTAATTTCAGTGAAATCAAGGAGAGAATCAAGAAAACCAAGGATGAAAAGAAGGCAAAGAAAGCAGAGTTGATGGCAAAGACACAGAAGACTCAAACCAAGGGTGCTGGACCTAAGGGTGCTGCACCTAAGGGCCCTAAGCTCGGCGGTGGCGGAGGAAAGCGATGATTATCTTATCGTTTCTCTTATATATTAAGTAGTTATGGCACTTGATATTTTCTTATTTCCCTCATTCATGTATGGATATTTTGTTGGTCTCGGAGGCCAAATTCCTTTAATAGATCTTGCTGAGGATTTTTGGGTGGAAGGCATTTTTAGTCGAAGCTTGATTTCTATGCCATCATCAATTCTGTTTTTATGTGTTTTGCAAGTTTTCTTAAATCTTATCAGAAGTACCAGGGATGGGATCTCTTGGGCAGAGGGACCTATGTTGAATTAGATCCTTCCCTAGTCGGATTTTTTTGTCTTTGCAAATCTAATTTTAGGTGTTCGTTATGTGCTGAAGGATGGAAAGTGGATGGCCGATTATCACCACATTCTTTTGTTGTCTCTTCTCCTGTCTTGCAAAGGTATCCATTTCTCATGTTTTGATGCCCAGGCATCTCAAGTGGAGTTACATTTAGGTGTCACAAGCAGTCGGAGAGAAAAGAAGGCATCTATTTCTATTGAACTACCGCTTGGGATCCTCCCCAGTCCATGTCTGTTCGTCGCATTCCTGACTTGCATGGCTTTCTCATATAAGCCTGCTACTGAGTACAAGTTGGATAAAACTGTGTGACAGCATATTCACACCCATCTCTACATGGATCGGAGCTGATGATCAAGTTAGGAAAGACGTTAAAGGGTTGGGAGCAATGAACAATTCTGGATATCCTTCCATGCATGGCAATGGTCTAGTGGGCAGTATACTTCTCCGGCTAACGATTTGCATGCACTGTAAAGTATCATTGAAAGTTTAAGCTGTTCATCAATATTTGCAAGCTCTTGTAAACGACGAGACCTTGGTGGCATGAGATAAGAAAAGTGAAGTTAATGGGGGTGTCTTACACCTGATATTATCACAAACATTTGGTAATGTTTTTGATGGTGGATGCTTGTCGTGGCTCTGTTCAAAATCATTAATAGTTAATTCATTTTTACATATATTTCAAATAATATAATTAAATTCTGTAAATTAGTGTTTTATTGCAAATACAAAAATTGTAACATTTTATTAATTAGACCCACCACACCTCTAGTATCAGCCAAACATTAAGTCGCGATGTATGTGGGTCTGAGAATGCTCTGGCCTCCAAGCAACTGAATTCTTGCGTTCGAATTGATCAAACAATGCTCTGCTCTGGCCTCCATAAACAGAGTAGCCTTAACAAACCCATCAATCGAGCTAATTCCATTTACCCAACCTCCTTTTTCACATTCCATAGAACACGGCCTCCCCTCGACAAAACCCAGATCAACAAACCCACCAATCATTGAGTTCCACGAAACCACGTCATATTGTAAAACTAGTCAACCAACCACCTAGCTTATTTTATAGAGCACTTAACAAGCAAAGCTGATTAACCCACGAGCTGAGTACATGCTAGTCAAACTATTCATCACAATAACCAGCCCATTAACCTTTTTCTAACCTGGGACCGAGAGCATGGCTTGTCTGAAAGATTCATCTTCCAAGTGATTATTAAAAAAATGTGATTGCGTTTCAAAATAATATTTTTTATTTTATAAAAATTATTTTTATATATCACGTTGAAAATAATTTAAAAATACTAAAAGTTTTAATATAAAATAAAAATAAAAAATTATCATTTTTTTCAAAATTATTTTTGCAATGTAGTTCCAACCATTCTAAAAAGAAGGCAATATCCAAAAATATGTCATATTAAAGCCAAAATGGAATTGCGCAACGTGTTCAACAAGCACTCCAATCTACCCCCAAACTTCTTGTTTCCACTCCTATTTTAGCCACGACAAATTCCCCATATGGCTCATAAAAAAAAAAAACCATGTCGACTAGGATCGGAAGTCTTATGTTTCGGGGCCGTGTGGCTGTCTAAATTAAAATGACTTTGAGTAGAGTCATTGCCAGATGGCAGGTACAAAGTGAAGTAGCTTCTAAGCATCAGCTTGCAGCCGGGCCCAGACAACCAAATCAATTTCTTACAGGGCACGGGTGGTTCTAAACTCGTGATGCACACGCTCAAGTGCTTTTGCTAGTCACTCTCCACCACCGCAGACAGCGAGGCCCTCAACTCATCTAAACGCGTCTTTGCACTTTTTCCATGGAAATTATCATCTCCGAGTCTTCACTTAAGATTATTTTTTTGTTCTTTTATTATTTTTAAAAAATTTCAATTATTTTTAACTGCATCCTTTCATCAATCAACTGATTGTTTTTGGATTTGTTCTTCACTCTCTTGGTGGTTCATTTTTAATTCTTTCGTGGAATTGATTTTTTTTTTCAATTTAGCCTTTCAATCCAAAATTATTTATCCTCTGTTCTTTTCAGAGTGGGTCCTCCTCCTTTTAAATGCTATTTTTTTTCCTTTTAAATCTTTTTTTTTTAATTTCATCTTTTGACATTTGATTTGTGTTTTTTTTTAGGTTTGATATTTTCAATCAAATAATCCGAGTCATAGGTTCACATTTTTTTCATATTTTATTTTTTTTATTTCCTTACTCGACAATAATCTCTTTTTAGAATAGATTTCATAATTTTTTTTTATAGGGTTACTTTAATCTTATAACTTGATTTTTTTAAAAAAATTGATGACTTAACCCTAGTGAGCTTTCAACATTGTTTTTAGTTTTTATTTATTTTTTCTTTCAAATCTTTTTACATGGTTGCATTGCATTTTTTATTTTCTTTTTTAATATTATTTGTTAAAAATTAGACTTCATGGCCTTTTCATATTTGATACTTTTGATCAAATAGCTAGGGACACGTGCTTCAATAACAAGGGTTGATACCAGATTTTTTTTTACTAATTTTTTTCATTCGACATTAATCTTTTGAAAAAATAGATTCACACTTTTCCTACAATCTATTCTTCTTGATTTTTTCTTTTTTCATAAAAAAAAGTCAAATAAAAATAATCTCTAACCGTGACGTCAGATATGACGTTGAAATAAAAACAAAAACAAAAAACAAAAAATCCCACCGCCAGTCTCACACACGCGAAACCATCAAAGCCCACGTAACATCGAGGTGAAAGAAAGGCGTGACCCACGTCACCACGTAGTAAGTAATCAACACGGGATGACTCACATATAGGGCTCGTTTGGCACAGTATTCGTTGTTGTGGTTGAGTTTGAAAAAGTCGGTTTATAAAAAGCGCTTTTAGTCGCGGTCAGAATCGAAATTTGTGTTTGGTTAAAACTGTGGTTGATGTTGAGTTTAATGAAAAGCAGTTTTGTGTGTTTGGTTATTGTACTTTTCATATTGCTGTCAACTTGTGAAATTAATTAAAAATACACATACATATGTACACATATATAAATATTTTGTTAGAATAATTTTGTATATTTATTAATAATTATCATAACAAAATAATTGAAATAATCAAACTACTTGCAATTCCATCACGAACTAAATCCATACGTGAACGCGTCTGCGATTATTGACTATTTGATCAAGGAACAACATCTGATAAAATATTTTTAGAAATAAAATTAATATAGCGATCATATTTAACAAAAATAATATTAGATGATCTTCTAATAAATTAAATAATAACGTTTTGCAAATTAAATAAAAATATTTTATTTTATCATCAATATTTTATACGATTTATTTCATTTTATTATTATTATTTAAAACACCCACTCGATATCACGATTCTGAGTCATTAAATGATCTTCTATCTCCACCTCTAAAACTTCTCTCTCAACTTTGTAATCAAAAGCCCTTTATCGGTTTCACCTTTCTCTTCAACATCATTCCACATAACTAGTTATCTCTTGACTTATCTCCCCACGTAAAACTTGATGTAGAGTTCCTAAAAATGATATGGTTAACAACTTTCTCCAACTCTCTCTACTGCAAACACCGACTCCACTCTCATCTAAAACCCAAATATCAATTGTTAAGGACGTGGATCCATTGTAGGAAAACACAGAGCAAGTGAGTCCTTGAACTCGCCGGAGATCAAGCTCACCTCTACCGGAGTTGAGTACTAGTTTTCACGGGGAAAATCAATTCATCTGAATACAGAATTATCCATATCAAATGCAAGGATAATGTCCTGTGAACGATGCACATGCCAGTAAAACTCACCGTTCACAGACACCGCTTGATCAAGCAAATAAAAATCATTAGATTGAATCCTACAATCATAAACCAGTCTCCAAGAATTTGTTCTCCAGGAGTACACCAGAGCTCGAAGAACAAAATCCCCTTTTCCCCTCTCAAACGATAGATCATGGACAACATCGAGATTTGGTGATTGAAAGAGCCATTCATTTTTCACAAGCATGTAATCGTTCATCTTACTAAAATCAATAAAGGGTTTCTTGGTTTTGTGTGTGTGAGAGAGATGGGTTTGTTTCTTTGATCTTTGCTACGAGAGAGAACAATGAAAGGGGGCATAAATGATGTTAAGAGAGAGAGAAACGCTGAGGGTTCAATGTATGTCGCAGCTGCAAAAGCAGCTCTCCGCTGCTTTTGCAATCACGGCTCAGTTTTATTTTTTTTAGTGGGACCCACAGTTTTTAACTGGGGTCCCGTTTGGTTCCTTATGCTTTTGGAGCCGCGGTTCAACGCAACCATACGTTGAACCGCGGCCCCAAACACCCATATAATAGGATAGAGATAACAGTTTTCCAGTGATGATCACCGGTTAAATTCCTCCAGAAACTACTTCCTGCTTGGTGACTGATTCCAGCAACCTCCTTGTAAGCCACTTCTCTATATAAACTCACAAAGATATTGTCTACCCCCAAGAGCGATAGACAATATGGCAAGCGGGGATCTAGAGAGAGGGACAAACAACAGTGGAAATAACTCGAATATTCCTTCATACTATGTTGAAACAGCAGAGAAGAGATGGACTTCATGGATAATTCCCATGTTTGTTGCTGTAAATATTGCTGTTTTTATTGTTGTCATGTATGTCAACGATTGTCCTAAAAAAACTCGGGGTATTGAAGGCAGTTGCGTGGCTAAGTTTCTTCACAGGTTCTCTTTTCAGCCGCTGAAGGAAAACCCTCTGTTTGGCCCATCTTCTGATACGTAAGTTTGTTCTTTCTCTGCTTAACTTTGTCCGAATTTGTGAGCTTTTACAGTCGTTTTCACGTGGGTTTGGGTTCGTTTCTTGGCTGGGCGTTGTGTTTGATTTGGGTGTGAAATTTTGTTAATTTTGAATCCAGACTTTGAGATATCGGGTAGTGCTTTCTTATACTTTGATTTAGATGATCTTTTCTTTTGCTTAGTCACTGGTTCTGATTCTGGTTTTTATTATGCTTGTTGTTTGATACTGTTATTCAATACCTGGGCTCAATTTCTTTCATTACAATATATAGGTACTAGGTAGGTGCTCATAAGAAGTATTTGATTAGCAATTTTGTGTTTTATCATGTGGAGATTTAGGATGATCCACAAAAGTCTTATGCACTCTGTTATGGAGCTGAATATATCCACCAAAGGGCTCTAGAAGAAGATTAAACTATCTATTAATTCACTGTATTTCCTCCTCTTAGAGTTACTGGACTTTCCAGAACATGAGGCTGTTTCCTCTATATGGTTTATAGATGAAAAGCTACAGGATTAAAGTTTAATATGTAATTCATAGACTTACTGCGCATATGATCTCTTAAGTTCTGTAGATTCGTGTCTTCATGGGTTTGATTGAGGGTTGTGACGACATGAGTAGTGCTGCATGTCAATAAGCTCTTACTTGAGCAATTCTTTGTTTGTTCAAATCGATGTGCCTTTACTGCAAAGCAATATTGTATCTGTAACCAGCCTTCTAATTCATGTGGCGGGAGAAAGGAGATTAAATTATGTTAAAGAATTTTGTTCGCTGATTTTTTCATACCATTGATTGTGCAGATTGAAAAAAATGGGAGCTCTGGTGTTGAACAAAGTAGTGCATGGACATCAAGGGTGGAGACTCGTCACTTGTATTTGGTTGCATGCCGGGGTTATTCATGTGCTTGCAAATGTGTTAAGCTTGATCTTTATCGGGATTCGTCTTGAACAGGAATTTGGTTTTGGTATGGCATTTTCTCTTCTCTTTTCAATTTATATCAGCACTTGTTGATTATGTGCCTGCATCACATGTTAAGATGAAATCAACATGCTTGCAAATGGAACATTCTGCAGATACATTTATGCTTTCAAATGTTATAAATCACGGTCTGGAACTATCTTATTATTTTTGCACTTTAAGCACATCATCAAGCTCTTATTCCAGTCATCTTTGCGTTTTTACCATTTTATTTAAAATCTGATCATCCTAATGTATATTTTGGAAAAAAAAAACTGGCAGTGCGAGTTGGGATTATCTACCTAGTATCAGGATTTGGTGGGAGCATCTTGTCTGCACTTTTTATTGAGCAAAACATTTCTGTTGGTGCATCTGGTGCTTTGTTTGGACTTCTTGGAGCCATGTTGTCAGAGCTTCTCACCAACTGGACAATCTACGCCAATAAGGTATTCTGTTAACTGTCGGTTTCTTCTGCATACATATGAAAGTTTTGTGTTCTCTTATCATCTTAAGTTGAGGTCGTGTTTTATAGGAGCAATAACTTGAACTAGGAAATATTTACACACACTCAGCTTTTCCATGGCTATCTGGTCTTGAATTGTTAGTTTAGGTCTTAGATTCTGTGGATGTTTCATATGGTTCATATATTGTAGCAGATGTAGATGCTTTCCTGCTACTTATTCCTGGAACTATGACCATGAGACCAAGGCATTCTATAGAGACAGCTTTGTGGCGTGGTTGCTTCAAAAAAACTTAAAACTGGATTCAGATAATATGAAACTCATAACCACTCTCGTTTTTGTAGATTGCTGCACTATTCACACTTGTGATCATCATCGCCATCAACTTAGCTGTGGGAATTCTTCCACACGTTGACAACTTCGCACACATTGGAGGTTTCATCAGTGGTTTTCTCCTCGGCTTTGTCTTGCTACTTCGTCCCCAGTTTGGGTGGGCAGAAAACCGACATTCTCCTGCCGATGCTCGTCTAAAATCTAAGCACAAGGCTTACCAATATGTTTTCTTGATAGCCGCTGCAGTGTTGCTTATTGTTGGGTAAGTTTGAACCCTGATTTATTTATTTTATTTTATTTTTATCGAACTAAGCAAAAGAGATGGGCTGGACGATTTCAATGCTCCTCCTCTGGTCTCCCAAAACTCCAACCTATCTTCATGAAACCAAGTACTTGCTTAAAAGTGCAAAACTTGTTTATAACATCGTTTTACTATTGTACATTGCAGATTTACTTTGGGATTGGTAACGCTGTTTAAAGGAAAAAATGGGAGTGATCACTGCAGCTGGTGCCATTACCTTAACTGCGTGCCTACCTCAAAATGGAAGTGCCAGAACCGATGAAGATCTTCCCGACCTTATCTTTTGTTTGATAGTCTTCTTATTCTTTCCATCCTTTGATTTTTATCGGTTTTCATTTGTTCATTTGTTTGTAATGCTTTCACATATGTACATGGAAGTGAAACTGGGATTGACTATAGGCATCAAAGAGGATTAAAATGCTACCCACAGAATGGTTTTCCATCACAGATGCATTGCTGGCAAGCATAGAGTGGCCTGATGCAAGAAGCCTGTAATTAATGCTGTTGAATGGGCCATCAGAAATACGTAAAAGCTGTTTTGAAAAAGAAAGAGTGAAGACATCCTGGGTTGTGACGTTGACGTGGTCCCAGCTGCCACCAACCTAGGATAGTTGAAGAGTTACATTCTTGCTTGCTGGCCCAAACACTTTAACGACATTTGAATTGGAGGGTAAGATTTCATTCTGTAATTAAAATTTTCAGAGGGTTTAAAAGAAGAAATCACCGGACCAATGCCTGACGAATTATACTTCAAGGTCGGAAGCAATGTCATGCAAGTATTCTATTGGATTTAGTGACCCTTTAATGCCTCAATCTACTTATGTTGGGAAAAATTAAAGTCACAGAAGGCTGTTTATGTTCTTCAGTGCTCGAGAAATACTAGATTTTTGGTAACCACCTCGCCATAATGCATGCGGCACCATGGGTCTAATTTTTTTTCAAAGAACAATTAATACTAAAAAAATGAGAGTTGAGTTATCAAACTACTTGTTAATTTAAATAATATAAATAAAGAAATATAAAAGTAATATATAAAATGATTAAAAAACAATAACAAAATATTAAAAAAATGACATTAGCCCATCCGTAGTATAAAAAATTATAATGTTGAAGGGGAAAATATATAAATAAATAAAAAACAACAAACAATTATTGCATTAAAGGTGAATCTCTTAAACCTAGACAAAGATGTCAAACTTGCAACACATTAATTAAATAGTAAACTTTAGCTAAATAAAGAATCTCAATTCTTAACCAATTTAATATTGATTAGCCACCTAAATCCAACAATTAAAAAGATAGAAGAAAACTTAGTTATTTTTAAAATTAGCAAGAAAACCTAGAGAATGAAATAAATAAATTCAATTTTTACTTTATAGAAAGAAAAAACAAAAACTTGGAAGGCTTCTTAGCTAAGGAAATCATCAAGTCACAAAGAAGAGAGGTAGGAGGGTGTTTGCAAATCTTTAAGCATCACTTGATTTCTTTTTCAGCGACAACTTTCTCCCATCATAGAAACTATAGATTTCCCTGCTCTCTTTACATTCTAATCTCGTACGCATTCTTGTATGTGTTTCCCTGCTTTGTGTGAGGATAAGAGTGTGAGTTGTAGGAGAAAAGCCTTACAAATCTAAGAGAATAAACTTAATAAACCGATACAAAATAAAGTTTAATTTTTTTTATAATTCAAATTAAGTAGACTATTTTCTTACAATCCATCTATTTTAATTTATTATGCCGATGCTCACATACCTTGGACAAAAAAACAAGGCTATTTTCCCATGCACGACATGTCTTCTATTATTATTTATAGTATATGAAACACATCTTTATAGAAGATATTTTTATGGGGAAAAAAAGAGTTAAATTTAGCAGAGAATATCTTGAGTCCGCGGTGGATAGATAAAACAAGGTGGGAATTAAATTCATCCTCGTGTGCGAGGGCCATCGCAGCCGGAATTTGACTGAAGATTCTGAAACGACCCCATGCCCTAAACGATATAAATTTTGCTCTGCGGTGCTCTGTTTTTTTGAAATGACTCGGGATTGATAGATGTCAATCTACAGAGGTGTGCAGATAGTTAGGCCACCTAAAAGCTTGCGGTTGAGCAGGGGAAGATCAGGAAATTGCATTGGGTTACTCGAAATTTCTATTTGGGTGTAAGTAGTAGTTACAGATGAATCAGATTGAGGACCTGCCCTAACGCATGGCTTGGGGCAACTCCATGCTTCCATTTTTATGTAAGATGAACTGATAAAGAAGCATTAATTGACCATCGGGGTTCATAGGACAGACCGTAACCATGTCTGGCTGACTTGTGACCATCACAGACACCGACATTATCTTCCCGGTGTCCTCAAACATGTTCTTTCAATGCGATCTCCCAACCCGTTGTGGGGCATGAGCAACCTTTAAATTCTGACAATATTAACTGTTTAATGCACCGAATCGTTCTTGTGGGAAATAAATGGCGGTGCATGGCTGTTGCGTATTGTCGTCATGATGCAACGTGTGCTAGGAAACAGATTGACTCCACAAATCTAAATCTATTACTGCTATATTTCAGAAAAGACTTTGAAGGGAAGCCAAATAAAATTGGATTTTGGATTTAGGAGATGATTGGCACTACTGGTTGAAGCTTTGATTTTACCCTTCATACAGAAAAGAAGTTCAAAAACACTACAAGGATGTTTTCCATTGGATTCCTGGTGTCTAGTGATCAGATGCTAATTATCCACAAAAATAAACAGCTTGACAGTTGACATAGATTAATACAAGACAGATCAAGTGTAAACTAGGTTACTCTCATTTGTTACCCAGATTAGAAGCTACTCCAAAAACTAAAACCACTGAAACTTCGTTCTAGTATTTCTGCCCAATAGGCATTCCCAGCATGTCCAACCGACCAGATCCAGGGTAAGCTTTGCCTGTAAAACTTGCACGCAAGGCAGAAGCAAGCTGTGCACTATTCGATTTTTGTTCACCAGAGCCGAAAACCAAGTATCTCTTGGTTGAGCTGGATCTCTCATACTGGGGTCTTTGTTTTGGGGCGCTGAGAGATCTCACCTTAGCCCTTGAAGATTCAGTATTGCACATATAATTTGGGTAATCAGAGAATCCACTCATGAAGCTTCTAGAGCCACCACCCCTACTGGGAGTGAAGGGACTTCTCTTACCACTGCCACCCCTTGATGATGCCGAGTAGTATTGTGGGCTATTATCGGCGGTGCAAAATGCTTCCTCAACCTCATGAGAGAATTTCAAAGGACTTGAAGATTGAACTTCACCGGACGAGGGACTTGGAACTGCTTGATGGGCTGTGGAGTCTTTTGATGTTGTGAAACTATGACTACACTGATCCGCTGACAAGGAAAGGTGAGAAGAGTGAAAGAGATTTCTACGTTTAGGAGTAATATGTGATTTTCCAGAATCAATCCCGAGAATCTTGTCATCATCAATGGCACTAGTTCCTGGCAAAGGGACTTGATGATCCCATGTTCTACCATCCATTCGATGTTCTGACCAATTGAAGGATAAGGGTGCATTATCGTGATCACCAATTGCTCTGCCTTTAGACTTTGACCCAGTTCTCTGTAAATGTTGAAAACAGGTCTATGAGTGCAAGGTCAGGATTTGAACAGTTGAATAACCATCCAGAGAGAATGGGATAAATATACCTTAAGCATTGATGATTGTTCATATTTTCCACTCCTGGCCCGAATGACATGATCAAACTTTTCAGGGGTTGGCGGACCCTGAAGGAAGTTTAAATATGATCAGTACCACAACCTAGAAAAGGTTGGTACAGGCATATATTTATTTAAGCCAAATTTCATGTGCACCACAGCCATTTTTGAAGGATGAATTTTGTTGCATAATATGGCTCATTGATTTGTTATAACTACCCTCACTAATCCCACCAAGCTTACATAATTCAAAAACCAATACAATACAGTGACGATAACAAAACTCATAGGGGTTATTATGACCTATATTGCAAGCCGTTTCGAAACTCTGATTGATATGAAATTTCACCCCCCACATAGAAACATGCCCTCACTAATCCCACCAAGCTTACATAATTCAAAAACCAATATAATACATTGCACCTTAAATTAAAGTTGTCTAGAGCCAAAAAGAAAACTGTCTACAGCTCTAAAGAAAAGTAGCCTAGAAACCATGAGTAATGCAATTCACTTCTCAAAAACATTTAGCGTGAGGAATTCAAATACAGGAGGGAAAATTGAGTTCTGCTTACAAGGAGGTGAAAGGTGGAAGACTTGCTGCTTGAGTGGGAGGATTCAGAAATCTGGGCACGTCCTGCACGTGCTCGAGACTGTGCTCTCAGCAATGCTTGCATTCGATGAAGCAACTCTGCTGTCCGCTTCCTCTCAAGGTGACCTCTTACCAGGGCCTGAAGCCTCACCAATGCTTTTAATGCTCTTAACGCTCTCCTTGCCTGGAATTAATCCAGCAAGAAAGTCACCAAGTTAAGCCAGATCAACATTGTCATGTGGGTGTTTTTTTAAGTATTTTTAAATGCTTTTTAATACGAGGAAACAAAAATCATAAAGAAAACACCTAAAAAACAGTCAAAATAGTGTTTTTCAGGGAAAATATCACTTTCAATTAATGCGTTTGCAGAAATGCCCAATCCTTTGTTTAAGAACGCGTTCGTTACATTTATTAATAAACAAAAAACAAAAAGTACCTCAAACTGGCCACAGTTTCACACTGTTACATTCACTATATATAGGACCATCAATTGACAGGACAGCTTTAAATCACAACGCTAAACAGAACAACTCACACAAGCTTATATTTTAAAAGGAAACAGGACCGAAGCCTTGGAGAAAGCATTTCAAAGTCCCAGTTGAGAATCCCAGAAGACAATGACATCTATCTCTCTACCCGCCCTCCCCTAAGGGAAAAGATGAAGCACCATAATAAAACAACTAGCCCGACTTTCATCTTTGGACTTGAAGGAAACATTTACACTTTTTTGCTACTTTGGTACCCACCCTTACCCCATACCCAGCAACTACAAGTATTCAGAGTTAACCATCGAACCCTCAAAGAGTATTATTATTATGGTTCAAACAATATGAAATTTTAGCAAATTTAAACCTGCTGTATTTCTAGTCAACCAAAAAAAAAACACTACCAAATATCCTTGATTTTACTACTAGTTTATGTCCAATCCTGTGTCATTAGTCTACTAGAGCCAAAATCCATCCAACAACTATTGACAATGGGAGCTGGGGCCTACAGTTTTGGAATTTAATACTGGAATTCGACAAACCCATCTTTTTAAATAGAGCATCTCGTTGATCAAGTTATTATCATACAGACGCTAGTGGTCCAAAAGCAAGCAACTGTACAGCAATTTCCACATGAAATCAAAAGCATTTAAGCTACAAACATACCAATCAACTAAACAAACACATCGATACAAAATAAAAATAAAAAAATTACTCCGCCAATGAAATTTCACAGAAATAAGTAGTTAAGGATTTGGGTGCAATGTTTTGAAGTTACATAAAAGAACACCATGACATGGTACCACTTGCAATTATTCCTCCAAAACCCAAACCAAATTGTTTGGTTAAAACGTCGAAAATCCCAACCAAAACAGAAGGAGGTGAAAATTTTAGTTCCACGCGGATTCACAGCACGGTGCATGGTAGTGACTACACAGGTACAGATATTAATACTGGCACCAGTTACAGTTAAATTGAGGGACTTGTAAATGGAAAAAAGAAAACCTCCCTTTATTCGGACATTTTTTTAAGCAAAACGACAGAACAGAACAGCTCAAGTGACAAGGTAATGCAGCATTGCAGAGATTGTTTTAGTAGCTTTGAGAGTAGGCGACTGTAACTTGCATCCCATCTTTTTAAGATAAAAGGTTAGAAATCGGCATCACAGTTAAGAAAAACACGCATATATTTTTTTTTTCAGGACAAATAAAGTTCTTGAACAGAACAGAGTAAAGTGATAAACGTTAAGAAAAAAACTTGAGGCGAATTATATTACCAGATAGCCACGAAAAGCAGCTCCAATCTTAACAGCGGCGAAGTCTTCACGTAAGCCAGGACTCCCACTAGTGTACGCAACACTGTTACTAGCACATCTCCCACTACTTGTTAACCGCACCACCTCTGCAGCTGCCTGCGCGGCAGCGACTGCAGCCTCCGCAACCGCAGCAGTAGCAGCAGCTACAGCGATCGCATGCTTGTTGGGGTCCTCCTCAAACTCCTGCCCGTACAAAACGCCTGCTTGAACGGCTTCCGTCTCTTGTTGGTGATGTTGTTGCTCTTTTTCACGGTGGGACTTGACAAAACTCCATCTCCTTTTTTCTTTAGAGCGAGTGATTTGGGGGTAGTCCAGTGGTGGGTCGGGTTTTTTGAGGCCGAAAACGGCACGGAACCATTTGGAAGCTTTGCCCATCAGTGAGAGGGAAGCGTTAAGAAGGTTTTGGAGTGTTTGGGGTTAGCATTAGCAGGGAGGAGGAGGAGGACTAGAGTTGAGAGATGGTGAGGGGGTCAACTGGAATTTCGCTGGTGGGTATATAAATCCGGTGAATTTTATACGATTTTGGAAACTGATGGCAGAATTTAACGGGAGTGTTTCGGGCAAAGCGAAAGTCTATTCGCTTTGTTTACGCGTGTGATTCAAACGTTGCATGCAGCTTATGTTTCGGTAATGATGACCTTTTGGGTTATTTTATCGGGTCTCTTTCTTGTATGTGAAATTGGATCCTTCTGCGTGTGTGTCCCTCTCTCTTCTCTCACGTCATGTGCCCTCAAATGTACATTAATAATTGACGCACATTGCAATACGACTGCGGGTATGATTTTTTAATATAAAAATAATAATTACTTTTTTTATAAAACACGCGCACGGTATAACGCACGCCGATCTAGATCAATCCACGCTCACACCGGTGGACTTTAGATGAGTGAAATTGTTTCCCAAATAGTCGATTTATACCGGAAAAATGATTGAACCCTCGACTCTCTTAAGGAACGAGAGTGTCATACATCACTCATGTCAAGACCTCTTGAATACAATAATTACAGGTTGATAACATGTTTCGTATAAACTCCAGATATGATATTTATCCGACCTTTATATTTCTTTTTGAAAAATTTAAGATGGTTAACTTCTTAAATTTGTAGTCTAAATTATAAAATCATGATATTTTTATTAAAAAAAAATACCCAAATCAAATTCAGTAAACCTAATAAACCCACAATTATATATAACTACATTTATTAAATGTTTAAATTAATAAAAACAAACATGAGATAAATATATAATTTATAAAACAAAAACAAAACTTTTATGAAATAAATTTTCAAATATAATCGAACATCAAGAAATAAAAAATAAAATAAACACTATTATAGTGCATATATCCTATCAGTTTTTTTTCTCTTGATAACATGAATTAATTTATAAAATTACACTCATATTTTGGTTCTTTCAATAATTACTTTACAGTAATTACTTTGCAGTTACACGAGAATTATCACAGTGGCATGCCAATTATAGGACACTAGTAACTATTGTTTTTAAAATTATTTTTTATTTATAAATATATAAAAATAATATTTTTATTCTTAAAAATAATTTTTTATATTATCATATCAAAATTTTAATTTTTTTTCACAAGTATTTTTGAAATACAATGCCAAATAGTTTTAATTTTCATTTTTTTTCTCTAGTTGGTTTGAGATTTGATTGTGTGCGAGTTTTATAAGATAGAAATGAATGAAAATAATAAAAAAAAAAATTGTTTACTCTGCAAGATATACAAACGTGATCCCTTGTTTCATTTTTTATTAATTGTTTCCTCTATACAAGCGTGATTCAAGATGTCTTTAATATATTTTTTAATCTTAATTCTCAAAATATCTTTTTTTATAATTAGCATGTGAAATTAATTTTAAAATCGATATACTGATATAATCCATTTGACATGTTTCATCACTGTAGCTTGATTTTTTAAGAACAAGTATAATATTTCGTACCCCTGTCGAGGAACCTCCCACATATGCAGCTGCGACTCCTGCCACACACCGATCTTGCTAGAAAACTGAGCACCGGTTATCGAAAGGCTGAGCCTGGAAGTCATTTCTGTCTGTTAAAAGCAGCCTGATATTACGAATGTGACCCTAACTAGGATGGCACGTGGAAGAAGGGTCCACGCTGGCCACTCCCAAAGCTTCCATCGAAATAAGATTCAATCTCTCAAGGGGCGAATCCTTTTCAACAGCCAAACAAGTTCCCGGCCATATAACTCAGCCACCAGATTTGCTGTATGGGTATGGCCAATATGTGCAGAAAACCCAGTTATCAAGAGAGCCCCGGCTCGCACCACCACAATCTGCTCCTTCCGGATACCCGGAGAACCACCATCAACATTAAGCTTCCCAAAGCCTTGCGCAGGCGGCACCCGCTTAACAAACCGATGAGGAGTACCGGAATTAGCCAAACTACAATCGGCGAAAGCAAATTTATAATCATCCAAAAGATGATCAATGCAATCATCTCTCCGTAAATCACCTCTACATTCCGGCATTTCCAAAACACCGGCAAGTCCACTCGAACACTCAAACGTTCAGACCACTCCACCAACCCTTTTTCAGGGTCCCGTAAAAGACGTGGCCCAGATTCTGGAATCTCACTTCATCTAAAACCTAGAGGAGAAACAACCATATACGTTAAATTCAGCTTAAATTGTCATCTTCACAGTCATATACACTTCAAAAAATTTACGGGAATATTACATCTTTTCCCTTCTCATGTGACGCGCGATCAAAATCTCACAAATTGTAAAAAATTGTGGTTCGAGTTTAGGCCCACAGACGCTGCCAATATTATAATTTTAAAACATGTGGGGAGTGGGCCACTGCATCAATTTATCGGATTTGAGGGAAGAGAAAGATCTCCTTGACAGAAGATGGCGTCTGATACCACCACGTAGTTGCTACCATCTGTGATAGTTGTTATTTTATTTTTTAAAATTAAAAACATATTAAATTAATATTTTTAGATTTTTTAAAATGTTATATATTAAAAGACTATACTTGATGATACCAAAAATGCATATACTTACAAATATTATATGGATTAAGAGGTTGATATAATGTTTATTTTCATTTTTTTATAGATTTTAGTTATTTTAATCAATTTTAATATAATGATCAATCGGGGCAAATCAATTTTTTTATTATATATAATTTTTGGTTCTACTCAGGAGTTTTTAAAATAAAAATAATCGAAGGACACTGAAATCCAATCAATAGAAACATTTGCCAAACAGTGGCGAAACAATTAGGAAAAAGCGAAAATCTATGGTTTTAAATAAGATGATAGCATGTTTGAATGTCTACTTCCACGAATTGTGATATAACATTCTCCAATCAAATCAAGATGATAATGATAGATAATTAATAATTTATATATTAAATTTTAAATTAAAATTAAAACATATATCTTTTATAAAAAAATTGAATCAATCGATATTTTATTTGCTTAACTAAATTTATAAAATACATTTTTTAAAAAAAATGAAATTTACAGCGATAAAAAAGAGTGTACAAAGCCATACTGATAAAGACTTTTCACAATTTTTTATAATTAAAAACAAATAGCACATCTAAATCTTTTTCAATTACTATATATATAAGAGGTGTTGGAAAACACTGTAGCTTTCCCATGCCAATATATATATTTTTGGTGTTTTTGTTCTTTTGTATAAAAATAATCAATATTTTTATATATTTATGTTTTTAGATTTTGTTTTTATTTTTTGTGTACTTATCGTTCGAAATTTTAATTTATGTTGGTTACATTGTATTTTATTTTTAATTTTTTTTATTATTTTCTTTTCCCAAAAAATACTTTAGTAATCTATAATGTTTTTCTTGTGTCGTGATAGTGTTTTATTAACTATACAATAAAACACGTCCTCGCTTTTACTGTATTATTTACAATAACACATACTATTAATATATATTTTCGTGAAAGACAAACGATTGTTGAAGTAGCCGAGATGGTCTAAAGAGCGTCAAATTAAGGTCCTCTTCGAGGGTATGAGTTTGAAGCTCACTCTCATCACATTTCTTTTTAGCGAATCCACATTAAAATTAGATTTAATATATATTTTCGAGAAAGATGAACAAATGTCGAGGTGGCCGAGCGGGTTTATGAGACAAAAATTTTGTTTGAGAGATTGGGGGTTCAAGTCCACTCTTGACAGATTTCTATTTTACTTAAAAATATGATTAATTTTTTTTAATGATTATGGTAATTTTTTCTTGCTTTTTTAATGATTATGATAATTTTATGTTGGTTATTTCGTTGAAACCTATTAAACAGATAAATTTATATCGATTTAAAATTCATATATTTTATAGAAAACTTGCACGTCACAGGAATTCTGCACAAATTTATCATTTTAACCAAAAAAATATTATAAAAAAAACAATTAAATTTTTTTTGTGTTGAAAAAAATATGGTACCACGTCATGGCTAGTACTATATAGTATGTTGGTGAGGACAGTTAAAAAATAAAATAAAATAGGTTGATGTTTTTTCATAAAAAAATTAAAATAATATCTGTCATTTAAAAAAATATATTTTTAATAATTAAACATAAAAACAACTTAAAAACAAAATAATCTATTTTTTATATAAAAAACAGTCAAACACGCCAAATGTCAGACCGTACTTGCACTTGTAAGACAGGTCTACTTGTTCTGGCTAAGTTTAGCCCATCAATTCTGACCCTAACAGCAAATTGCAATCCGTACTTATACTTTAAGAAGAGTGTATTGTTTTTTTTTTTTAAAATTGTTTTAAAAAATATGATTTTGGATATGCTTCTTTATGCATTCACGTTTTTTTTTTAAGTTGCTTTTTATAAACTACACCAACAAGAACCTAAATATCATTACATCTTTCCAAAGCAACTTATTTGCCTGAATATTATTAATCTAAGATTAAGGCCTGATTGGAGAGTGATTGTAATAGTTTTTTAAAATATTTTTCGTGCTGAAATATATCAAAATAATATATTTTTATATTTTTTTAAAAATTATTTTTAACATCAGCACATCAAAATAATTTTAAAATATCAAAATATATTCATTTAAAATGGAAAAAAATGAATTTCTGTAGCACCGCCACAGTGCCAAACAGGCACTAAATGTGTCTTATTTTAAATATTAAATTTTTTATTCAGTTATTTATTAGATAAATATCACTATCCTTTCGAAACAAGTTATTCTCTAGACAACTAATATCGTGTATGTAGAAAAAGAAAAGTACATGAGTAGGTCTAACAAAAAACTAATTTAAAAATGTAAAAACATCCATGATAAAAATTAGATAAATTTATTATTTTGATTCATCAGGAAATAAATTTATTTAGGAAAGTTAAGAATGCCGTTGGAGTTCATGTTTACTTGATATAGCACTAATTTTAATAACACAATTGCTATTTTAATTAAATTATTTATCTGCATGATATATTAATCTTAAATATTTTTTATATACTACAAGAATGGGCCGATCCAGACCCAAATCAACCACAAATCAGGTTTGTTTAATAAGTATACTCGGAAAACAAACATTAGCTGTAATTAATAATTATTATTATTTATTTTTTTAATCTTGGAGGCCGCGCTGTCGGTAACGGGCAACGTAAAAGAGTTATGAAATATGTAAGCCCTTAAAATTAGAAATAAAAAAGAAAAAGAAAAAAGACCGTTTCTTTAGCCAGGAGAGCACTATTGATTTCTGGGCGAGCAAAGTTGAAGCACGATTATAAACGGAGGGTGATTTCAGTGGGCGATGATTCTTTGAGCTCTGAAGCTCACGGGTCTCATTGAAAACAACGATCCTGCAATCAGCGGTTGGTAACTGGAACACTGAAAAGGATTGCAAGCCATCTTTTCACAACTCTGTAGGGATCTGACATGAGTTTTATCTACAACGTCGTAGGCTGTGATGTCGTTTCAACTGTGAAAAATCTCGCAGGACTCGTAAACCAAAGACGAGGGGAGGAGGGGTGTTTTCTAAATAATATATATAGGTATTTTTTAAAGAGAAAAACAAGTGCCACAGCTCGAAAAAATAATAGTTATTTTTTAAAATTCGTTATATTCTTTCTGCCCCTTTTCAATATATCATAAACTTTTAAAATAATCTGCAATCACAATTCAATTAAAAAGTCTATCTATGAAAAGAAATTAAAAGACCAAGCAGATGAACATAGACAAATAAAGATTCTTTCATCGAGGGATAGAAAATAAAAAAATCTATGAATAATAAGATCTAGGATCATATAGGGGGTGCGGGCTAGACGGCAGCTAAAGATTTGGAATCTTAGAAAGGGAAAGAGGGGAGAGTTCTCCGGTTGTTAGCATCTAAAATTCCAAAAAAATGTGATCAGAGATCAAGCTTGAAATCCACTTGCTAAACAAGGAGAAGGGAAGATTTCAAAGTAGAATTGCAATTGCACTGAAAGATTACCTGTTTCGAAGGGTGTTTTATGTTGATTTTTAAAGTAATTTTTGATGAAATGTATTAGAATAATATATTTTTATATTTTAATTTTTTTTGATATTATTACAATAAAATATTTAAAAACACTAAAAATTTTAAATTTTAAATTTTTGAACTTTTTAAAATTATTTTTGAAACTTAATTCCAAAAAATCAATATAACTCCAACGCTCGAGGAATAGCAACTAATACAATAAAACAAAATGCAGTAGCGAGAGTGTGACGTTGAATTGCTTTTTTTTTTAAAAAAAATATTTATTTATTGAGTTTTTCTTGTATATCAGCAGATAAAACGAGTGTTTGCTATTGCTTTCGATTCACCACTTCTTCCTTTCTGGTAGCCAGTTGAAGCTTTAAGTTGGCTTCAGCTGGTGTTGCGTCCTAGCTAGCAACCTTGTTTCCACCTGGTGAATCAAGTTTATGTTCTCATCGAGTGGCAAATATAACAAATTCCTTTCCAATGAGATGTATTTTGAAGCACCTGAAGCCTTAATCTTAAAATTCCCAGCAAGTTTTTTCTCAAATATTTCCAACTCGATACCATTATCACCTGTTAGGATGACGCCATCCACGTAAACAATCAAGATAATAGTTTTACATTCTCTCAAATGCTCATAAAACATAACATGATCTGCTTAACTTCACCTGACATTCTCTCAAATGCTTATAGCATACAGAAGTTGGAACGTATCCTCATCTCACCATAATATCAAATAGTGAAACGAAGGAAAAAAGAGTCTGTCATAATTAAATTCTGCCACTGTAATCATGACACGTTGAGTTGATAGTGTAATGGAGTCCTGCTGGATCGACAGTTAAAGAGCTGAGAGAGAGTCAAAGTAGGAGATCTGATCAAATCAACGCATGTTCTTTGCCTCCCAAACATCTAGAACTGTTCAGTCATGGGCGTGGATATTTTTTGCCAGCTTAGTTAGTCAAACATTATCTGCACGTGATGTGAATCCTGCTAGGTCAAGGCTTGATTCGATGTGTTTGAGGACTAAGATGAAGCACTCAAATCACGGGGCAAATGAAAGTTTCAAGAGTGCACAGGATAGGAGGACAGGGCTCATGCTGCCCATAATGGAGTCCAATTCCAGCACTGTTTTATTACTCTCCTACCAGACACAGCAAGAGCAATGGGGGACTGGGTAATTTGAGTTTGGCCCTCTTTCCTTTTTTGTTAGAATTGATGGCGCTCGCATAGATTTTTCGATCAGAACTCATAGGGTTCGTAGTCTTTCTTGTTTTGTTGTTTGTTGAACAGAATTATTATATGAAGTCATTGAAACTGAGTGCATCTATCATATAACAAGTATCGTTTAAGGCACGAAGATTATTTAATGTTTAGGGATTCATGCCGGCCCAAAAACTGTCGAGAGATCCTCCAAAAATTCCCGACAACATTAACTAAGATTAGGACATGGCACGTTCACTCCCGGCTCCGGAAATCACAGGGATCCGGGCAGCTTCCAAATCCGCCATGATGAAATAAGGAGAAATTTATTGTTACAGTAGCTCTGTAATGGTTTCCTCCTCTTCCATGGTATCATTCTTTAACGAGTTGAGGCGCCCTGGTTAACGTTATGAAAGTAGATAATTACACGTTAACGATGCTTGCAGTCATCCCCTCTTATGAAAATAAATACCTCTCATGAAGTCTGTAACTACCTTGGTAAAATCAAGAACAAGAAGTGTATATATTTTGTCTCTCAAATCTTAGAGCTATCAAGTCCTTTCAAGCGGTGCCGCACCTGTTGACGGGCTCGGGAACTGCACCCCATTATTGGGCGGGATTTGTATTCCTTTGACGGACGGGCCAAGATTGAGCCCCCAAGCCCATAATAAATTAGTCTCCATACTGGGCCTGGAATGTCCATATAGCCTGCCGAAGTTGAGGACTGGACGAACACAGCTCGGAAGACTACCGAACCACTTCACCTATTTTTGTGTTTTATAATATTGGTACCCAGCATTACCAGGTAAGGTAACTCCAGAATTTCGGTTTTCTTACCGTTCATCTTCAACCTTTTACCATCTCTTTATTACATCATTTTAAACTCTAAAAACAGCCCTGCAGCTTCTTTATTTCTATATGTACTTACCATCGACGTGTCTTGGGACTGTTTTGCAAGCGATCGCTGTTTTCAGCCCAGCAATACTATTTTTTTTTGTTTTTTTTAATTGAATGGAATATTTTAGTTTTAAAGTGTATATATATAATTAAATATTTTAATTTTAAAAAATAGTTTAAAGTTAAAAATAAAATTATTTAAAATTGTCCAATTTAATCTAAAAAAAGATATTATTAAATAATTTTTTTGAACAAAATTATGAACATGTATAATATTACAAGAATATCACCATCAATCTTGCAATGTCATTACATTCTTTGATTGCTCTGAAATGTTAACATAATATATATAAATATGTCACGAGATTCCTCGAAAAATTCCATCTCAATCTAATATTTGAATTAAGAGATATGATTGATATTGTAAAATTATTCATTATTTAAAAAAATACTATTTAGGTGAAATGGAGCGGGGGAACAAAACCGGAACTTTTCGGCCTATATTTAACTAAAAAATATGTAATAGACTGGAATTTAAACCAGGATAAAAATGACGTTGTTTTGTCTTTTTTTTTTAACTAGTATGAACTAAATTGAGAACCCTGTTTTCAACAGCTCTAGGACATGTGACCTGCCATTCTTTGTAGTATCTCTTCAAACGATGGACGTTTTTCAGGATCACTGCTTGTATATTTCAAACAAATTTAGTTTCCATCGACTCGTAAGCTCCCAATTCATTATAAAAAATAAAATTAAAAAAGGTTGGTGCATGTGCATTTAGAAAAGTACCTCAGCCACCAGCAGTCGCTGATAATAGATGCTACCTTGGGATCAAGGCTTTCTGGCAATTCTAATCTTCTATCCATGAAGCCTACAACCCCAACTACCTTTGAAATCGAAGAAACACACTATCAGTGAGATTTTATGAAATATTCAATAATGGTAATGCGGGAGAAATGCATATTACGAGGGATATACCTCTAAGGAGTTTAACTTGACCCACGGAACGGAGACAGTCATGAGTTCCCAGAGGATGACACCGAAACTGAACACATCAGACCTGTGCGGATATAGGGCAAGCCAAACACTGATTCTCAGAAGATTATTGCTGAGTTAATAATGAATAAATTCGAGAAACAATTTATTGAGGTCAACGCAAGCAAGCAATTCCATTGAATCTGTTTAAGCATAAATGAAGAAACCAGCACTTGTCCATTTCTAGATTGACAGGGTTTAGTTTAATGAATTACTTTTCATTTGAAGGTTCATTCCGGAGGACTTCAGGGGCCATCCATTGAGGCTGCACAGAGGAAAAAACGTAGTTAAGATATTTGCAGACTAATGCATCAAAGCTGACAGCATTGAGGACCATTATATTCGCTCAATTTGCAGCCATGGAACTGAAGAAATTTCCTCTACATTTGGAGGAAATAATTAAAGAAGAGTACGAAGATCATTACAGTTCCTCTTCCAGATTTTGCAGTTAAGAAGGCTGCAACCTTCCACTTTGACAGGCCAAAGTCTCCAACCTGAAACAGACTTTAGATGATTTTCGAAGCAATTTCTAGATGACAAGTGTGCTTGAATAACTTGTAGCATATTTGGATATTACCTTCACAGTCCAGTTTTTATCAACGAGGAGATTGGAAGATTTTAAGTCTCGGTGCAATATAGGTGGGTTTCTATGATGCAAATAATTCATGCCTCTAGCCTGCAGTAAAAGTCAAAACTGTAAGGCCTTATTTGCCAGCTGAAAAACTCCACAAGCCCCTGTCGTGCTCTGAAATAAAACAGTCGTTCATGACATACAACGTCAAGGGCCATCTTTAGACGCCGTCTAATGTCCACGGCCGGGCTGTTTTTGTGCAGTGTCTTGAAAAGACTTCCCCTATCATGGAAAAACAGAAGAAATGTAAGATACATTGTTTTTCTAAATGACAGCAAGTAAAACAACAAACCAGTATCGATCGCTAGATTCTAACAGAACATCATACGGCAGCTCTAGGAAGCCCTGGTCATTCTGAAAGAGAGACAGTTAAACAATCCAATTGGGCGATCACTCCTCAGAAAGAGAGCACTGTCCTTACCTGGGTAGAAACTCCGTGACAATGGCAAGTCGTTCCGGTGAATATACTGATCCCATAAATAGCAATACATTTGGATGCCTGAGGCTTTTCATTATATCGATCTACATGAACGAGATCCATTGATCAGGTCTTTCCTTCAAGAATTAAAATTACAAACAATTGAAAGCTGAGTTTTTAAGCACCTCCTTCTGGTAGTCTAGTAAAGTTTCTTCTTTGTATTGATTCCCTAAATAAATCTTAACGGCAACATCCTGGTGTTATAAGGAATCTTTTTAGATAAAGATTAATTGATTTGGTACTCAGAACAACATAGAAGAGCTTTTCCAGTTATCAACTTACCGATCCATTCCAAATTCCACGAAAAACAGCAGCATATGAACCTGTAGAGCAGAACCAAGATGAGAGAGGGATTTTAATAAGGATGGCCTAAAATAATATAATAATGGAGTTCAGATACACGATCCAATTCAGACCAGATACTGCTCTTATGCCAAGCACTTCTGACAAATTAAGTCTCATTACATTAATGAAATATGTTCACTTGAATATTAACATAAAATGTTTTGATGAATTATGTTTACTTTGATATTAACATAAAATATAATGAACGAAGATCATGTTTATTTCTGCGAACACACTTCAAAATAGCAAGTCTTCCATCATGTCATCCCTAATGAAAGCCAAGATAGCCTACACGTGTGCATCCTTAAGTAAACAGTTCAAAGTACGACATATGTAATTAAGGTAAAGACATTTTATGCCTTTGAAACCTACCTCGTCCAATCTCCTCTCCCAGTTGTAGGTCTTCCCACCGAATCTCACAGTCCGATATGCAATTTGAATCGCTATCTCTTCTGCTGGATGAACTTCCAAGGCTGCCGACACTCTTCCTGTGACTTGGAAAATTACCCCCTGGCTGTCTTGGTGCGTCATCTTCTACCCCATAGGATTCCAAGTTTGACGCTTCTAGCTCCGATTCATTCTTATCCTGTTGGCAGGCCAATTTTTGAAGCTGGTCTCCTGGCTTATCTAACCCATGACGTCCATTGCATTCTGTTGATGAGACTACAGGAAAGTTCTCTTCTGAATCACCAGGGATTCTGATTGGGTATGCATTTGAATATTCTCTTCGAAATTCCGAGGAGGAATTTATTTTCTGTGAAATTTCTCCTCCAGCATTGTTGTTGCAGTGAAAAGAAGACGATGGCTTTGAACCAGCAAGATCGCTAGTTCCATTTGTTGCTCCATTTCTTTCTGCAACATCACGAGGACCCTTTTGCTGAGCACTGGCATCGTCAACTTTTCCTATGTTGCCAATGCCCTTGATATTCAGCTTTGCTAACACCGTAGCAATCTGTAATTAAGACATTTCAACCAAGTAATTAGCAAAGCAGGTAACAAAGAAAGAGACAGCTTATACAGTTAAGTAAAATTTTAATGATTTAAAAACTAAATTGTTTCACCATCAGACTAACGTTCTTTGTGTGATATATGTCCGAAAATGTAAGAAAAAACAATCCAATGCATCTCGTTCCAACTAAAAGAAATAAAAGGCTTTGATCAATACTTTTTTATATATATAAAAGTAAAGTTTGGAATCAAATCAGAAATCTTTTGGATGAAAACTAGTGTCTAAAAGTAAAGTGTATATTTCAGCTGGTTGATTAATGATTTAATAAAATGCATCAAGAACCGCGCCATTACAAGAACTGAAAAGTAAACAAGTAAATGATTACCAGATGATTTTAAAGCATATCGGGTTCCAAACTAGTGTTGTTATGTTAGGTAGCTTAATTAGAATTTAAGAAACTATTGTAAAGTCGATACAATTGTTGATGGTTGAGTGAGTTCGAGGAGAAGAGACTCAGAATCGAGTTTCGCTCCCTACAATAATAAACTTCAGCTCACTGCTTCCTTTCAACAAATATATAAAACAAAGTTAAACCAGGGCTAGTAAAATCAAGACTTACCGGTTCACCAGGGATCTCCGATCTAGAGCACTGCATATCTGTTGCAGTATCTCCTTTCTCCCCAGAAAATCCATGTTCATTGCATGTATCATCACCATGTTTTCGAGCCAAAACTTTTGAGGCCTGATTGTTTAAACAGCGCAAGGGAATAAAACTTCCGAGAACGAAAATAGAACATCAACAAAAAAGAAGGGACAAAACTCTAATGGTGTAGCACAAAAATAAGCACCAGATTGGAAACTGACGATGCAATCTGTGGCACCGGCGCAATTGGTGGTCGGGGGATCCATCGAATCCTTTTCAAGTTTAGCCTCGGTAATCTAGGACGATTTTCTGAGTTTTCGGTGTTAAATATTGCTGCGTCACTTGAAACAGTAACAATGCCGGCAAGCTCACCATCCTCATACAACGGGCTTTTTGTAACCAAAGCCATAAACAAGTCACCTGATCTTTTCTTAAATGGGAATCGACCTGACCATGATTGTCCAAAGCTCAGTCTTTCCATTATCTTCTTTAGATGTGCATAATGGTCTTCAGCGATTAGGAGTTCAGTAGCACTTTGTCCAATGATTTCATAGTCTTTCCATCCATATAGATTTTCAGCAGAACGATTCCTGATAGAAATTCGAAATCAGCTAAAGGGTAACGCATAAAAATGCACCCTTAATTCCATCCATACAGATAATATGCTAGTTATGATAATCACAAATTAAGCTATTGGAGAAAAAGAAGAAAACACTAATTGCTTTTACGAGTTTTGCCATCATTCAATTGCTTTGGTGATCTCTCTTTCAATCAAACAAACAATTCATATATGTTTTAGCAGCACATAACAATGCGAGTGTCAACGTATATAAATTAATGTTAGTTCAACCATATTCTACTTGAAAAATCAACAGACATTGAAAGAATATACATTCATAAACCAAATGACAAGTCCACACTCACAAAGAAGCTAAGACGAGTCAAATGAGCCTGTTGATAGAAAAAGATACAGCTTTTAATTTGATTGCATTGGTAGATCAAACTAAAATTTTACAACCATATTCTATAGGCTTGATTTTACTTTTCTTGTTATTTTTGGATTTGTTTTCTAAACTTTATTTAATTCAGATTTTATTATTTAGGCCGGTTTAACTCTTTTTTTAAACAGCTAGCATTGGACATTTCTGGCATAAAAACAATTGACATTGGTGTTTATTGAATCAAAATTCTCTCTACATTTTAGTTTTAATTTTAGATTTCGTGAAACTTGGTTGGTTTCTTTTAGCTATACGTTGCGACAAAAACCAAACAAGACACCTGAGAAAAATCTGGATTGCAATCTAAACTTGATTATTTCAAAGGCTGCAATCGTTGCAGTAGATTAGAGCTTGTAATTCTGTACCCAAAAACAACTCTAAATTATCAGAAAATAGGCACTAAAATATATTGTTAGCATCAGAAAAAAGAAATAAGACGTTAATCTAACAAGAAAATATTGCACATGACACATTAACTATCTAAGTGCAGCTAGCTAGCCTTGACTCGTACGACTTTCTGGGCTCTCAACATCATTTCCTAACTCAAGGTTTTTGGTTATTAACTTATTACAGTAAAGTTCATACAGTAATCTGCATATACAGGGAACTTTCTTAAGTTACTGTTCTTACATTAAATGCTCTTAGGTTTTCGTAACTGGGAAAAATAATCACAATAGTTTCTATGTTATTGTTCACCAATATCCTCAATGCATTTCCAGCCATGACCACCATAGAAACTATACAAAATTCTAGGCTAACCAAGGAGCCGCCGAATGATGTATATGAGAGGTTAAATGAATATATACCAGGAACTTTACAGAAAATCTGCATCCTGGATGAACTCACATAAAAAAAAACATCTTAACAATTGCAGTGGCCACACTACCAGGATCATCTGATGACCCACAAATTAATTAGTGCACCATATATTTACGCATATGGAGAATTAAACCGCTGCTAAATTTCCAGTTTTTCCCCTCCCTCTACTTAAATAACCTCAGGTATGCAGCCCATTCTTTTTCTTTATTATTGCTTTAACTCCCATCTAATCCAAAATCACTTTCATCAAACAGTACTTTGCAACTTGCATCAAGATTTAGTACTGTTTTAATTACCAAACACACCCACACATCTCAAACTGAGTAAATCAAACAAGGACCAATCAAAGCAACCTCAGGTATGCAATAAGCCAAGTAGAAGCTATATGCGTGCGAAAAATTATATCTATACATATTCAATATAGAGTCACCTACCAATATACAATTTCACCTGATGAAGCACTGCACACATGAACAGCATGCCCAATGCAATCCAGAACGCTCTTGTAAGGACTCCCAGTCGTGAAGTGCCCAGGAATAGACCCCCGCCAGGCATCTGACATCGCCATGGCCTCGCTAGTACTATTCTTTCTTCTTTTTTCATCAGCCTCCATAAGTTCACTCAGTTGCTGATTCAACTTTGCATGACTGGCTTCAAGACTCAAACACCGATCCACTAGAGCTCGGTTCAAACTCGTTTCAGACTCGTCATCTCCTCCTCCACTTTTCTCGCCGGAGACTCGCATCGCTGTCGTTGTGGTGGTGGTGGTGTGATCTCTTATCAACGCAGTATTTGTTTATTACCAAGGTGGTCATCCTTGTTTTTAAATGGTTTTATTTTCCCCAGATATATTTATAGCATTGGTAGAATCTTAAACCCAGCCACGTGTAACTGGCCGGCAAAAGAATCTATCAGGTGTGGACAGGTGTAACATTGGGAACGCGAGGCATGAACGGCTAAAGAGGAGAGGTTTCGTTATTGGCTAAGAATGTAGAAACTCTTTGTCTCTTCGCCTATCAACCTTAAATTGCGTGTTTTGTCTGTCTTATTCCGGAAATGTCCCTGGTTTTAGAAGCAAATTACATGATGACTCGCCGCCTTCGGTTTGCAAAGCTACTGGTGGGGATAGGGTTCGGTTACACTCAGCTGTATCCAATCATTTTCCAGCTTGCGAAGGTGGCTTTAGTCAATTCTTATATCAACTCAGTGAAATCAAACGCCACTAGCTCAGCGAAAAAATAATACAGGCTCAACCATCCCAGATTCTTGCAGTAATTTTTAAAGCAGCGTTCGGCACGAGGTTAATTACCATCTCTAAACATACTTGTATTATCAGTCTAAGCATAGATTTATTACCGCGCACTAGCAATTTAGATGTCGTTTTCAGAATATGGCATGTGCATACTTTAGAGGCTGTCTCTGTAGGAAATCATTTCATCGCTGGCATCTGTTTTTGGACAGGTGCATGAAGATTGAAAAAATAAAGGGATGTGAATGCAAGTTGCATGGTGGGTTTATCCTTTTCCAAAAGCTCGCTTACGTCGACAATCTCTAAGCTGGTGGCATAACCTCGGCAGGTCGTCGTCCACAAAATGACGGCACAATTCAGCAAGCGATGGACCCCGCAGTTTATTATAAAACATTTTTTGGAACCTCGAAATAGGGTGTTTGGAAGGGGGTAGCATTGCGGTTTGAAAAATATATTTTTAAACATTTTGATTTGTAATTTTCTTAATCAAGTGGGTTTTTTTTAGTGAAATTCATGTAAAATTAAAATGTATATTGATTAATTAAATACTTTTAAATCTATAATTAAGATAAAACAAAAATCTTACATTACCATACCAAACGAAGCTTAAACCAATTAGATTTTCCACCGGATTCTTACTAATAGTGCCACTTCCTATTATTAGTTATTATTTATGTTTTTTTATTAACACATATAGTTCTTGTTTACATGTATACATATTTAAAAAAAAAAAAATCTAACCCGCAAGTCAATTATCTAATGGATACTAATCTTAAACTAAACATTTTACGCTCAAATTTCTAATCACCCGATAAATTCTCCATAACATGAAAGTGCAGAAGTGGGCTGTTGGATGATTCAGATTTGATGTTGCGTCAGACAGAAAATTGGGGCATGAATCGTGCTGCCAGTTATAGACATAAAATTAGATGGGGGATTGACTCTCTGGTTTTGTTTCTTTCTTTCGGGGGAGTGCACCTGATATGGAAATTGCTGACAGATCTTTGATGTAAAATTGGAGTTCTGGCGGACATTTTCTCACGGAAATGGAGATTATAGAAGTAATTTTTCTCTGTGGCGTGTATATTTTTCTTTTACAGAAGTTACATCATGACAAATAGGACATCAAGAAAGAAAAATACATTTGGTCCTGATCAAAATGTAGCTTTTTCTCCGCTCGAGGAGTGAAAATGAAAGATGCCAGTTCCTTCTGCACAGTATCCTTGCATTCACCATGATCCATCCTCTCTTTGTAGCTTGTTGATAGCAATTCCTATGGATAAAATGCCAGGTTATAATCTCTCAGCGCCTCTAGCCATGGATTGACTTGCCTTTATCTTACTGGTATTTGATTGCGGGAGTTGCATTTTTTGTCTCTCTCCATGAGCTGAATGTGATAACCACTTGGAAATTGTAAGCCAGGAGTCCGAACAATATTCCCTCCTTTGATTGCTTGCCATCTGAAAAATTCAAACAGTAATGAAGGTTAATCTCTCTCTCTCTCTCGCGCGCGCAGATGCACTCTTCGACGTTCTTGTGATGAACATTCATAGAAAGACATTCAGTAACTCATTTGCGCACGAAATGGCTCGTGTGATATTATTACCTGTACTTTGTGACCAAGCAATGTAGAAACACAGCCATCTGCACCTTGGTAAACTCTGTTCCAACACAAAATCTCATGCCACCACCGAAAGCCATGAACTTTTTCGATGCACCATTTAATTCCATTCCCTTGATGACACGGTAGATTTATTATAATAGGAAATTTGTGGTGATTAGAAGGGAGACAGCTCCTTTTAGTATTGGAATATCGCAGGTGATTAAGTATAAAGAATTCTCAAGCATAACCCACCTCCCATCTCCATGGATTGAAGGCAAGCGGATCTTCATGTATTGCTGGGCTTAAGTGTACTGCAGGGGGACAAACCATTACTGCCCAACCTTCTGGAATGGTATATCCTGAATCATGCCAATTTATATCATACTTTTGAATTGCATATAAAATTCTTTGCGTGAAAAAGGCTAGGTGCACTACTCTAGTATTGCTGGCAAACACATACCCTTAAACTGGATGTCTCTAAGTGCTTTTCTGAAAATCCCTGGAACTATGTTTGCCAGTCTAACTGTTTCATTAATCACCTGCAAGTTGAGCTTGTCAGTTTTAATACGGAAAAAAGCTACCACCATGATTTCGAGCAGGTGACTTGACCCACCTGAAATGTGAATTTCATTGATTTGTATTCTTCCCATGTAAGACCAGACTTGTTATTTACCCGGTTTCTCAGAATTCCATCGTGCTCTTCCTGGGATAAGTGAGAACATCTAGTGTACGTGAGGTTTTGAAGCAAAAAAGAAATGAATTTGGAGACGCAATCTTTAATAAATTTCTCACAGACCGTTAATTTCCTTAGCACCAACGGATTATCTGAGAGAAATTTGACGGCTAAAGTTAGAGCCACGGAAGTTGTTTCAAAGCTAGCAAATAGCAGCACGAACATTAAATCCAGAGCAATTGCCTCTGTAAGGATTGCTCTGTCCTCCTGAAGTTCTTCGAGCACATAATCGAAAAAATCGCCTCGGTTCTTTCTCGGATTTGCTCGTCTTTCCTGTAGCTGCTTTTTTAGCATTCTCATTGCCTTTTTCCTACCCTGAGAATTCATAGAACAGTTAAGACATAAAATTTGGGCAGCTGAACAGCAACTTCTATTTGTAGAATAAATTTGGCGCCTTACTGATTCTGAGGGCTAACTTGCTTCTAATTGGCCTAAGTTTCTATTTTTCCAACGCTCGAGTTTTGTTAAGAGAAAGGATGCGTTTATATGGTTAGTATGACAGATTTCAGTTTACCTGTAAGCATTTGTGATACGCTGTTCCTGGAATGTCAAAAGGGAAGGAGATTAATCCTTGTATGAATGCAACAAAGCTGTCCCTTAGATTCTCTGAAGATTTATCTTGATCATAACTTATGAGCTTCTTTGCTGTCAGATCGAATATCATCTGTAAATGTCACACTTTTGATTAGATTCAGTATAAACAACTTTTGATGACTCCCATTATGGGAGGAGGGATAATATGAGATTACAGTTGCGGTTGTTTCTTTTAATTCGACTGACTCCTGATGAGACCATAGCTGTAATCTCTCAGTTGTTGTCTGTTCAACTTCAGGGAGCATTTTCTTAAGGCTTTCTGGACCAAAGAGATTAAGCACCATATTCTTAAGATACTTGTACATGAACCCGTGTAATGAACCGACATTTTGCCTTCCAAAAATCTCTGTGAACGTATCTGGATACCAGCTCTGGAACAATTGTCCCTCTTGTTGGAAGATAAAGTAATTGAGATCCGGGTCTGTTGATACGACTACTGGCCTTCCAACCAGATTAGTCCGGAATATTGGTCCATATCTGAAAGCAACAGCAAAAACTTCAGAATGAAATGACGGAGATGATAAAGGCACAACTTTTTGAACAAGTTGGTGATTCATTAGAACTTTACCTTTCCATCCTTTCTTTGACAAAGGGAGTGATATCAAAAGAAGTACTAGGAGCGAAGAATTGAAGGGTCTCGCCAATAAGTGGCCATCCCATTGAACCTGGTGGAAGAGTGCCATTGCATCTGGGGTTTCTCCAGCGGTGAACCCAATGTGTGATGCTTATAATAATCAAAGCTCCAAAAAACAAAACCCACATCTTGATCAAATGTATGTGTCCAAGCACAGAGAACTGAGAAGACCCGGATTGAGAAGAAGATTAAAATGTCGATCAAATGTATCTTTTGACAGAAAAGGAAAATGGAAGGCTAAGATTACTGGAAATGGTAAGAGTTCGAGGTAGGAAACATGGGGAGAATGGGCAGGAAGGAGAAGATAATGCTGGAATATTGTATCTCAGCTACCATTAGGAGTCATCTTAAATACGCAGGGCAGAAGCTACAAGCAGACAGAAAAACAGTATACTAGTTTTACCTCTATTTGTTTTTGTTAAGTTATTAAAAAAAGTAGTGGTTGAAACATAAAAGAGAACAGCTTAAAATGATTCTGTCCAGAGACCACTCATTATCCTATTTCAATGTTTCTATTAGTTTATGTCCCAGCATGGCCGTGAAGCTCACTGGATGTTTCCCACCTCTCTATGTAAATTTTATATATATATACAAGTACTCCATGTAAAACCACCGACGAAGCACGAGGTCACAGTTGGATTTTTCTTTTTTGTGTGTAAAATCAGTACAATAAACATAAAAAAAGGTAGAATGATAACATTTTAAAAATACTGGGTGAAGTAATACTGTTAAGCTTTAGAAGCACAATGTTTACTAAATGACAATGTAATTGTAGCGTATCATTATAGCGACATATAGTCAATGCCATGCTTTTGAAGCGCAGCAGAATAAAACTCCGGTGAAGATCTCAAAAAATTATTGTTCATACTATAATGAGTGATTCTGAATAGTCGAGTGTGCGACTGACAAACCAAATGAGGATCTACCCCAAACATATTATGTGGATGAACTAACTAATTAATGAGTCGAAGCTTAGGAATAACTACTTAAAAAAGCATGATTTTTCTATTTAACAATTGGATCCTACTTAAATTTTTACAAGAGTTTCCATATGTTATTTCTTCTATAGTAGGCACTGCATTGCTGTGCAGACTATCAGATCTTATATATAAAATATCTTGTTGGGCCCTTGATATTGATAAATTTGAGATTTGTCTTGCTATTTTTAGAATCAGTTGACCATCATGTACCGGTCAATCATTTGAGGCATATGATTGGAGTTTCAGTTGTTGTGTTTGGAAATTGAGATATTTAGTGTGTGTTTGACATTATTTTTGTTTTTACGATGAAGGTTGAAAAAAAATAGTTTAAAAAAAAACACTTTTATTACGGTTCAAAATAAGTTGTGAAGTGTTTGGTTAAAAACTGTGGTCGAGTTGGAGGTTGAAAAAAAAATAATTTTAGGTGTTTGTTTATCAAACTTTTAATATTGCTTTTAACTTGTGAAATTACTTCAAAGAGCATAGACATATACACACATATTTATGTATATATTTATATTGTATTAATAATCATAATTTCATAATATAAAGAATAATTCATGTAAAATGAACACTTCTTTTTATTCTCTCATCAAACTATTTGCATTGTCATCACGAACAATATTCATACGTGAAGGCCTCTGCAATCCCTGACTATTTTCGCGCGCTACAATATTTGATAAAAATATATTTTTTATATTAATACACATATATTATGTAAATATTATTTATATTTTAATTAATTTTTAAATTATTTTAATTTTTGTATATATATATATATAGGGGGATTTTTTTTCTTATTGTTCGTGGTTTTCTAATCAATCTTTTGACTTTGTTTCAATTTTTACATACAGACAAAAAGCTTCACTTCTAGCAAAGGTAGATCAAAGAACAATCGTCGTTTCCCTTTTCAAGCTGAATCTCGGATCGCAGCAAAAAAAGTAGCCGCAAGTTGCTTTTCTTGCATCGGTGTTTGGCACAAAAATAAACGTTGGCCCATGTCCAAATCATAATTTCAAGCAATGCCAAACACCACAATGCCAAACGGGCACTTGGTAAATAGTCAAACTGTATTATTTGTCCAAAATGTCTTGCTCCCATGTTAAATCAACAGTTTTCTAATTTTATATGCTGACTGCACCATTTATCCGTTAGAATTTAGGGCTTTTCAAGGACAATACGAAGGAACAGAAGAGCTCTTCTCTAGATTTGAGAGGATACATACAGATGGAGGTTCGAAGGATCTGTCTGACCTAACCAAGTGCCTGAAACCAATCTCCAATACGTCAGTAAGTAATAGAATCTAATGGTTTTTTACCAGCTTCTTGAAGTATTGCCAATATCTTGGCAAGTGGTCCAGTATCTATCTGTGTGATGTTATATATTGCCACCAGGAATTAGATCTCATCCTAGATCTTCCTTTGCCGTGTGATCATTTCGTCACGGTGTTAAATGCTAATGTCAAACAATAGATCTCATTGCATAAATCACAATTTTTTTAGTATAAACCATCCGTGTAATTCGGCCATTGCCGACTAATCCGATTTCGAGCCAGTAGGACCCGTAAAGACGGTAAAACTCTCACAAACAAGTTTTTAAAACAACTGCATACCCAGCTGCATAAATCACCTGCATAAATCACAGCTGATCTTCTGTAGTGTACTCTAGAAATGGACGCAACCACTGTTTTGCTCATTTTTTGGAATTGATCTGTGAGAAGTGGGTGTATTGAGGTACGTAGTTGATCAGGTTAACCGCATTCAACACGGGGCGCCGCCCCACCAGCCCATTGAGCCCCGGACTGGACCTCCTTGCAAAAACTCCCACGAATGAAGCAGGTTGCTGTGGATCCTGACCCTCCATTACCTGCAGTCAGATTATTGATTGATTTCTATGTGTCACAATAATGTTGGATTAAGCTTGCTTCATGGAATGGAGTCCATACAAACCTGGAACTTTGTCTGCACATGGACCTCCCCCCCGAACAAAAGAGTGAAAACAAGTATTATTCTTTGTCTGCACATCTAACACAAGAGAATAAAATGATGTGACAGCGGACAAGGAACAGCTTATGTAAGCTCTCCATTCTGTGATTAGTTTAAGAAATGCTTTACTCTCTGCAACCCAAACGGGTCCTTTAGTGATTTGTTTTTCCAGGTGTGGAGTCTCGATTGCAGAAAAGTTCAAAATAGTTGATGAGGCTGTTTACCTGTTAGGAACGGGCTTTGGAAACAGTGTGTGGCTACCTGTGTGCGGGGAGTGATGACAGCTCAGTTTTCACACCCTAATAATACTCTGCAATTGGATTGGTGGGTGTTGCTGTGAAGTCAACTATTCTTTTCTCCTGTCCCAAAAGTATGGTTTTTCTAAGAGCTTTCAGGATCCTTCCCTTGTAAAGTGGGATCCCACACGCTTAGGGTGCACAGCAGGGTGATCCACTGCTACACCATCCCCTTGATTTCTTTTCGAATGATCCACCGGCTCACGACCATCTATGTGGTTGACTTTGGGAATCTATCAAATGGCTGATTAGTTGTTACCTCTTTATATTAGTGACACGTGTCTGGTGGCAGCTGGGTGGCTCCTAAACCAGCTGTGTCTAATTGATGACCCGCTGGCTGCCGTATCATGACACTGCTGGCAGATACCATGGGCTGTGTACAAGCGTGGTTTGCTCTCGTTTCAGCAGGCTATCTGCTGGGGCAATTTTTGCCCGCAAACATCAAGGTTAAGCTCCTAGAACCCACGTCAGTCAATGTTTATTGACTCTATCACAATTCACTATTAACTCTCACATAGATTTTTTTATTTTATTTTATTATAGTAATCAAACTCTTTTTAATATAAATAGATTGCACCTTTTTCATGGGCAAATTCGAAGCCAATGACTTCTATGTTTTATTGTAGCGTCGAGATGGTGGATCTGCCTTTTAAAATATAGAAAATAAAGAGAGCCTTAGTTATAATTAAAAAGTTGTAATTATATAATTCAGAAATCACTATATATTATTATAGTTACTAGAAAATAAATCAAGAACATATATTCTATATATTGTATTTTGAAAACAATGGGTTAAAAACCTGACAAGTATAATTGAAAGACAATAGACCGTTAAAAAAACATGGAAAAGAGATTTGATTTGATAGGCAGTGTATATAAAGATTCAGGTCTAAAAGATTTATTTAAACTGGGCTTAATCCACGTGCAAGTGCTGATCTGGCCATATTATGCTCGATAATCGTGATTATAAATAATCAAGTTTAGTAGTTTGATTAAGTGATTAATTAATATTTTTATCTTCAAAATCATGAAGCTTCATTTTGGCCCTGAAGAAAACATATTCTGGCATTAGCCACCCCAAGAGTTTTGCTTGCTCCACTCCGACAACCATCACCATCATCACGGTGTATTTCAGTAATATAATTAATTTCACTCACTCCTCACTTCTCCCAACGAACTGGGAAACCTCAAAAAGCGTTATCTTTTGAGATTTTATTCCCAGAAAATAGAGGCAGAATCTCAACAGTGACTTTTCTGTATATTTTTATCATTGGCAATGTCATAAACAAAAACCGCCCAGAAGAAATTTCAGCAAAGAAGTGCCTGCAACTGACATGGAAGGGATGATCACTTAAGTTCCATGCCCCATATTCAGCATTAGAGTTCACCAAAAAAGTCAGCTGAAACAGAGACAATTAACCACAATCCCAGAAAGGAATGCGTAGAATTCTAACACACTGTACAAAGGATGTTGCCCTACTTACTAAGGTGTGGTATTTTAAGACAGACAAAGTAACAAACAGGGAAGGAGCATTTCTGGAACGAGTAGAATTGCATGATAAAGACACAGGTGTGTCGCCATAACCCATCCAAATGCTGCCGGACGAACTAGTCCTGCGCTCCATCAAAGGAGCATTATTTCAATACAAGATGCAAGTTATAGGATATCAATATCATTTGCAAATGAACAAAATCGGCACTCTGATTCTGGAAAATATTTTTTTGAAGAGATAACAACAGAACAAAATTCCAGCATGCTTGGCACGATACCAGGCAAAACGCTTCATATCCAGCATGCTTCCAAGGTGCCGCCTTCTTAACCCGACCCCTAAGAATAGCCTAAGTGCCTAGAAGCTCGCAAACTTCTGGTAATATGGATTGATCAAGCTCAACTCCTCACAAATACAGCCTTGACTTGATAGATAGCAGGCCTCATTAAACTTTTCAAATGCACAAAATGATCACAAACCGTAATCACATATTTCAACTAGTTTAAACCCCTTAAAAATACCATAATTCAGAGGTGACAAAAGAGACAAATCACTAACGAGTTCTAATGATTCTTGGAAATAGGAAGCCTTCTTTATTCAGACGTCACTCGTATTCAAAACACAGCAGTTTCTTAACTCAGCATTGGATTTCAAAGGTATTCAAAATACGAGTGATGGCTGGAAAAGGCACCTTCGGTTCGGTTCTTGCACTATCGATCCATCATTTCTTTGTTTGGTCTCTCTCCCTCCTCCTCAAGGAATTAATCCCAACAGCACAGACATATTGAGAAGTTTGTTTGCTAAATGAACAGCTCCTTCTAATCCCTAAGACTAGATTCTGAATAAATTATAATTCCTGTTATCATCCCCATTCTCCATATGCAGTAACAGCTTTGTCATGTCATATGCAGTAGCGTGTAACGCACCAAATTAACTTCGTCATATGCAGTAACAGAAGAAGTGCTGGGTTTGATGTATATTTTCTTTGGAGATTTGTTTTCTTGATTGATCAATTCAATCGTGATCCACTTCTCAAGACATGGAAATTCCTGTCTCTCTATTTTCTCGATATGGAAAGCTCTCCTAAATGAGTTTTTCAGGATCATTAAAATTAAAAAAAAGAAGGAAAAAAAGCTTTTCAGCACGCAACTTCGCAGAAAGCCAAACTGGTGTTTAGGGTTGCAGATAATATTATTTGCAAGGCAAAATATACTCACAAACAATAAAATAATTCACTTGTGGCAATTTTTAATTCTCAAACACGTCATGTTTTGCAGTTCTAATGGTGCTTCAACTTGTAAAAAGAACGAACAATGTAATGAAAAGACTACAAAGAATTCATAATACATAAAGAATCAAAGAATAAACATCAAACTGACTCTGAATTCTATGGACCAAAACCTAGAAACCTGCCCCGCAAAGAACTGAAATCGGTATGAAACTACTGTTTATTCATACAAATGTATCCTGTGCTATTAGACTGACGAATCTTATCTGCAACGAAAGAATGAAAGAATGATCACAGCTTCTTCTACCTACAAAGAATTTAGTGTCCCCCCCCCTTTCAGTATGCAAGAATGGTATGGAATTTGGATGGTATGTATGAAAAAAAATCTTCATGTAGGCTGAAAAAAAGAGGTTGAACTCCCTGCAATGTCTAAAGGTGTCCACGCCGAGACTGTGTAGAGAGGCTGATCTAACCAACTTAGAGTAAGCGCTGCTTCCTCGTTCCCTTGTTTCTGAGCTTTGTAACTATCACAAGAGTACATCTTCAATAGCATCTGGGTCTGAAGCATCTCCCTCTCATCGATTCCCGCGCACCGGAGCCCTCCCTGCTCCATCAACTTCTTCCACTTGTCAAAACTTTCATGCCTTTCATGCCGGTCACTTCCTTCACAAGCAACTATGTTTCTAATTTCCCGAGCATACATCTCCTCTAATTTGATCCTTACTGGGCTGTCCAATGGAAGGCTAGAATCAATCGAGTCAAATATAGCAGAGTAGTACTTCAACGAATTGCAAACTCTTGTTTCCAAATTAGGGCCATTATGTTCCGCTTCTTGCTCTGCCATGAGGACTATTGTTGGATTTGTACTCCGGATAAGCCCCAGGAAATCCCTCAGTGCTCCTCCACTCCCATCATACAGTGTCTTGTGCATTTGGAAAATACAATTAATAGCCACACACTCCCTCTCCTTCACATGGAGCATCCACAACCTCACATCTTCTAACCTGTCCACAACTGGATGAAACTCGAAAGGCAGGTTCAATGCCTCAGCAAATCCAGCAAGCCTATCTCCTGTCTCGTTAAGCTCTTGCTTAGACTCACCTATACCAGTGATTCTAACATGGCTAGGAGGATTAATCCTAGAGGCCAAACTCTGAAACAAACAAGGCCATTGAAGCCCTTGCTTGATGTCAAAGTCTATAATGTGGACCCTATCTTTCCCTTCAAAAGCCCTCAACAACATCTCATTCGCCGTGAAATGAATGAACTTTGGAATTGGGCTCACTTGATTCAAAAGCCTCAATGCAGTCCCTGAATCATCATCAACCCGGTCAAGTTCCCGGGGAGCAGTTATATGAAAAATGTGGGGCCAGATCCTTGTAACTCTAAGAGCTAAAGCCTCGGTAAAATAAGAAGCAAGGCGGCTAATAGGAGTTCCTTTTGGAGAAGCAAGCTCCCCCAATTTAGCTATAAGATGGTGGATCCCAGCAAAATTATTTAGCCGAATCTCTTCAACACAAGCTGTAAGAAAGCGAACCAGCTCAAACCCCTGCTGTTCTCTCTGATCATCCTCTGCAGCTTCCACCGCACCTTCTTGTGGATGAGGAGGATTGCTAGAGCCATTACCCACTTCCTGCTCCACTACGTTCTCGCTTAGCCTAAGGTCCAAGCTTTGACTCTCTGATGAAGTACTTGAGCCCGAGTCTTCTTTTACTGGCCTTTGGCTACTCTCTCCATCTTTTTCACCCAGTTCAGCGATCTCAGTTATAACAGAGTCTACCCATGGATTGTTGGACAATGGCAAAGGTGGTGAAATCACTTCACTGGGCACAAAGTAAACCCTCTCCTCATCTCCTGAAAAAGTAAAAGAGAAGGGAAATTGTTGAGGGTTTAGGCTTCTAGGCACCTCCAAACTTGGTTGAAACCAAAAATTTTCACAACCCAACTGGCCTAAACTCAAACTATCACCTTCGCAAAAATCATCAGATTTACCGTTATCATTGTTACCCTTTTTTCTCTTAGCCCTGTTAATGTAAGACTCGTCAACTGATTGCTCGGCAAACCTCTTCAAGTTCTTACCCTTCTCCCAAAACTCATCTTTCACTGATTGATTGCTTGTTGCCAATGGTGGGAGCCTGATATTCTGCATGAGAGAGCAACTGCTGGTCTTGGACTCCAGTGATTTGTCCACAGACAAGCCAACACCAACAGGCCTCATTGGCTGCGACCGCGATGATTCTTTGCGAGAGAAAGTACATGGCAAGTCCAATCTCTGTGTGCTCATTGAAGGTAACTGAAAATGGCAAGCTTGAAACTGCGCAGCTGATTCACTCCTCAATCTATGCCTTGGTGACAGCAATGTTGAACTAGAACACCCGGCCAACATCCTCTATAAAGTTCCAATTTTTCTTTTCTGTGATTTTTGTTTGATTCACCCACCCTATTTTCTTCTATTCTTCTCTCTCAATCTCTCTTTGTTTCTATAAGGAATCTTCTTCAACTATGAAATGTATGGTTTTGCTTTATCGTGTTTGCACTCTATGTAATCATATAAAACTATGCATGTATATTTGAAAGCAGAAATCAAGAGAGATGGACTAATGTGAGTGTGTGAAACCAATAAAAAGAATAAACAGGAATCCGATGAGTAACAAAAAAAAATGAGAGCAAAAAAAACAAAGTTTTCGTGAATTGTGTTGAGTGTTCCTGTATGAACAATGTGAGTATGCAACTATTTAACAAGAGACCAAGCAATCAAAACTCCCCAACCCCAACAAAAGAATGAAAGAATTTGTAAAATCAATCAATCAATCATAAAATACACCACCTATAATAAAACAGTCATCGGATTCCAACACATTTAAAACAAACTCATTCAAACAAATTATCAAATCTATTCACTTCATGGAAGGAAACGCAGAAACATACTTGCGCAAACTGCTGGCTGAAATCAACACAACTCCTTAAAGCCAGTTCAGCAATTGAAGTCTTCATCACTGTAGTTAAAATGAAACCGAAACCCAGAAACCCCGCTTCTTTAACCATGCATGATCAGCAAAGAAATATAGCATTCAATCAATAACCGAGGAAACCATAAACCATAAAGAGGTTGTGTTTTTATATTCTAACAAAACATATAGTTCCTGTTCGTCTCTCTCTCTCTCTCCCCCTCTCTCACCCCTTCTCTCTCTACTACTCCTAGTACTATACTACTACTATGTTTCTTACTAGTAGTATTAGCCGTCCCAGTCATTGCTTTTTCTAAGACTGACATGGTTTTTACCAGCACCAGGAAAAATTTATGATTACTGTGGAAAGGGGTGTTCGAGAAGACTTGGTAAGCTGGTTTTCTGGTCGTTGGATTTTGATCAGATGGCGGATAATGCAAGTCCAAGTGACCGTTGGAGCATGTCGGGAAAATACGACCGTTGGAGCTTGGAGGTGGCGGTGTCTGAGAATATGGCGAAGATTTTTATTCCTTTGTTTTGTTTTTTACTTTTACTCTTTTCTGGTGTTTTTCTCTGTGACAATCACGTAGGATGCACGTGCCTGTCCCCCTGATACCGTTCACTAGACCGTTGGGTTATATCATCGTCTCGTCTTTGCTCAACTTTACTAGGACTCGGAGTGATTATCATTAACTTCCCTCAACCACCAATGCCATTAACAAATATTAGCACACGTGGTGCACTGTCAGCCGTATTTAGATGCTAATTATCGTCTATTTTTTCCATGAGAAATGGATCCCTGGTGGGCGATGGGCCCCCAGGAGTTGGGCAGGTAAAAAGCTAAATGAAGCTTGCCGAACTACAACTAGAACAGGCCCGTGCTATCTAGACTGTTCAGTGACACCTGTACTGAGAGCAGCAGTAAGAGACAGCACTGACATTCACTGCCCCACGTTTGAAAATAAAGACAAGACCTTACCACAGTGAAAGTTGATTTATCATTTGAACTCGCAAGCAATGAATATTTGCCCTGAAACGGTTAGATTGTTGAAATACATTGCACCGATTGTAAGTCGACAGTGTACCCCAGATGCTGCCGACGGTATACTTGCACCTACAGTGAAAGCATAGCTGGGGCGTGGAAAGGCAGTGTTAAATTCGACATCCAAGAAAGAACCAATTGCAGCAAAACACGCGCTCTTTTCAAGTTCCCAGCAACACATGCGAGTGAGATCAAGATAATATTTTTATTTTAAAAATCATTTTGAATCAGCACCAAAATGATCTAACGACTAAAAATCATTTAAATGTAAAAATAAAATTTTGATTTTGCAAACGTTTCCGCTTGCCAAACAGGCAAAAGCTCAAAAAAGACCACCCAGCTTTTCAATCCATCTGGAAGACAAGGCTCTGATCCAATTTAAATAATATATATATGCACACACACAAAAAAAAAAAACCAAAAACATTCCCCCCTTGTCGTGAACACCCAAAAACAACAAATCGCGACCATAAACATGTAGCCCGTGAAGCCAGATTGAATGTCAAATTTGACCGTACAGTATGGATCCGAGAGAAGCCCCATACTCTCCGCCCATGTATTGATTCATTTTTCTAGAAAACAAATTTATAACTTTTAAGTTGTATCTCTCTGGAATTTGTAAGATGCTCGCTCTTATATCAATTCTAGAAACAAGGCTTCCTGTTTGCTGGTCAAGCCAAGTTCACTGAGAGTCAATGCACTCTCTCCGTCACTGAAAGCACGCCTCGGGTATGGCCTAACCTGCTCAGGTAACAGCAAATCAGAGAAGGCAGGAAGTGAATTTAATTACAATTTTTTCAGACGAAATTCTAGCATCAAAATAAAAATGTGAAAAGTTTCGACAAAATAATAAATCAAGTTTATATCTGGAGATGATTTCAACATTACTACTGAAAATATAGCTGAAAGATTACCAATCTGTAAGTGCCTGGCTTGACCACTCTGCCAATATCTATGAAATCAAAGAGAGACTGCAAAGTACAATAAACAACATTTTAAAACCAGGATGGTGAGCAGAGACTAAATGTTTAGGCATTACTTTCCCGGCAAAACTCACATGCAGCTTGTCAGACTTGAGAAATCGGCGGCCACGCCGGCTTCCATCAGGCATCCGCACCAAAAGTGTCACAGCATTCTCATCATCAGATGCAGGTTCAAAAGCCAGAGAAGCTTCTTTAGCTTCCATCAGTCTCTCAAACTCCTGCTAGCAAAAATCACACAAGCAGCTATAAGCAATTACCTAAAGGTTATTTAAAGCCATTAGTCACATCCCTTCCTCAACAAGCAAGGAACTGATTGATGACTTTGAGAGACACTTGAAACAACAGCTACAACTTCGAAAGGTAAAACCAAAGACCATAAAGAACAAAAATAGCAACTGAGGTGACTGGCTGCTTTGAGGAGCTTCAAAATCTCAATTCCAGTGCTATCATTTACCCAGAAAAGAAACATTTATATTACCAAGCATCATATATTTCACCACAGGTTTGAAAAGAGACTTAAATTAGTCGGCAGTTCCATGACCATCTTTAGTATAGGAAAATGAGAAGACAGTACCTTCTCTTCCTCCAATTTTCTACGAGATTCTTCCTCTTGTCGCCTTTCTTCTTCAAGAGCAGCTTTCCTAAACACTTCTTCTTGTAATCGGCAGGCTTCAGCTTCCTCAATGGCCTTCATCTCCTTTTCTCGGTCAGCTGCCAATGATGCAAGATACTCGTCGTCCTGTATCCACCAGACAAATCATGCTAACCGCATCAAGTTTATGGTCCAAATTTTGAAATTTTATTCAGTCAAAGAACAAATGCCAAACCTGTTGTTCGCGGATCAGGCGCTGAGCTTGTAAAGAGGGTGATGGAGGACGGGGTGCTGGACGAGGATAATGATTCTCATTTTGCATGAACTGGTGAGGTGTATATGGAAAGCGATATCCAGTCCCTTCAGGAATTCCACCAAACATTGCAGCCTCAAGCATGACGGCTTCATCATGCTCCTCAGAAGAGATGCCTCCCCACTTCAATTTGTCAAGTTTCAAGTGTTAAACAGATTACTTTACCTATAGAGTGTTATGTGTTCTACAATTTGAATTGGAGTTGATAAATTATAGTGAAGAATTGTGAAGGATACCTCATCAGAAAACTCATCTCCATTGTGCAAGGGATGACTTCCTATATTGCTCTGTCCAGGACTTAATGGCAGGCTAGACTCAACAACCGCAGCTTCTCTAGCAGATTCCAGAGAGCCAGAAGATGTCTGTCTTGATCCATGCCTAATAAGAGGTTGATCTTCCACATCCACTGCTTCATCTTGGATGGAAGAGCTTCCTGCCTCCTGCCTAAATTGTGTCAAGAGAGCATTGTGAGATCTCCTATGTCAAACCTCAGAAGTAAAATCTAACACGTACTTTGTTTATCTTCTGTCTTATACGACTACAATTATGGGACGCATTCAGGTTTTTTCTACGATTATTTATTCTTGGCAGGCCAAGTGAACCTGGTTATCTGAGATGGCACAAATACTTCATTGTCCTTGTTTGACCATTACGTCATAAAAACATCACATTAATCATAGAAAAAGTCCAATATCATACGATTATATCTATTAACGACCAATTAAGAATACTTGCCTTCCATTTGATAAAGCTATTTTCCCCTGCCCTTCCTCAACAGCATTATCTCCTACTTCTGACGGTCCAACTTTCCCCCTCAGGTCATGCAAAGCTCTCTCTTGCTCTGCTGTCTGCATTCAGTTTGTGTTAACCAGGACAAAGAGATGTCTACAAGCGAAGCAAAGTGTAAGGAAACACAAACCTTTAAGGATAATGACACCACATGTTCAAGTTCAGCATCCTCCCTGTGAGGCTGCATATGCTGAGGTCCAGTTTCAGTTAGCTCCTAAATGATAATGTGTATGATCAATTAAAAATAGAAGCATTTTCAAAAGAAAAAAAAAACATAAAGAGAACACCTTAACAAAAAGCTAATCCAACCTTTAAATGTTATGATTTTAGAATTTTGATTGCAACTCATCAAACTACATTTTAATATTTGGAGCTCTTTTGCATCTAGAAAGAGGCAGACTGATAAGATTATGTCACATAACCCAAATAAAAATTACAAATCAAAAGAAGCATCCAAAATCAAAGGGTTTGATGCTATGAGGGTCCAAATAAAAATTCTGAGGTTCAGAAGGTCTGCTTCAAATTGGTTATTGGTACAATATCTAGCGTAACACAAAATAACTGGAAAAGGAAAATCAGATCGTTCATGTACCAACCATTAGCTTAGTTGGCTTACCTGAGCCTCTTGCTTTGAAGCCTCAATGGCAGCCCGGACCATTTCTTCTTCTATGTCATTGCTATAATCAGGCAAGTTATCAAGTTCGGGAGCACTAGGTCTGAAATGTCGCTCAAAAGAGCTATTCCCCTGGGTAGCCCGTGCATTTAAGTCAGTTGAAATATCATCATCCTCAGCTATGACTGTTCCCTGAATACCAGGACCTTGTGCATGTTCAGTTCCAGTTACATCTTCAATGATAGGAGCATGAACAGATTGACCAGATGCACCGCTTTCATCCTTGACTTCTATAGGTATCTCCCTTAACTCTCTTGGTTGAGAAACAATGGGTGCCCGGTTCATAAAATCATAACCTCTTTGAAATTGTGGATCAAGAAGTGAGAAAGAATTCATAGCACCACTCTCAGCTAGAATTGATAGAGGATTTCTTCTATGAGGTGGTGCAAGTTCAATTGGATCATCATCTATATCCATCACATCATCTTGCAGCGAAGGAATGGAAGTTTGTCGCATGCTGGACATGGAAATACAAAATTGCAACGTAAGTCCTCAAAAACACGCCACGAGAACATATCTTTGCTACCAGAGGATGAAAAGCGACAATTAGCAGAAAAAGAATGACAAGATGGCAGGAGTGACTCACGCGCTTCTGTCTCCTTCGCTGAAATGCACATTGACAGCTGCATTGAGATCGCCACCATGCTCCTAATTGCAATCAATCAAGAGTCAATAAATAATCACAAAAACGTCGGATTAAAAATATTATCTGAACTTGAAAAACTGTTTCCAAATTTTGACCTAAGATTCTGCAACTACTACATCAGACAGTCTGATTACACTTGAATTAAATAATCAGCAATCAACACTATTAGCTACTTAGCCAACAATGCTGACCCCCTAATTACACACCAGTTAACAATCAAAGCATTAATCTCACTCTAATTCTTCCAGTTTACAATCCAAATGATTTTTAAAAGAGAGAGACAGAGAGAGTTACCTCAAGTTTTTGCACCGCTACATCTTCGGTGGCGCCTGTGATGCTGATAAACGTTTCGATTGCTTCTTGATTAGGTCTGACCATCTTTTTTTATTTTATGTATAAGAATGGAGGATTCTATTAATGGATTTACCGTTGTGTTTTCTTTAATTTAAGTTTCTAAATTGGAATTGGAAAGAACTTGAAGAGCATGGATTGTTTGTGTTGGTGAGGAATTAGGAGAGAAGACGAGAGGAGTTTCTCCGATATTCTACGCTTCTACTTGTGTCTTCTAGTCTCTACCTCTACAAATGCTGCTTTTTTCTTCTTTTGAATTTGAGAGGAAGAAATTTGCGTCGTTTGGATTTTATTAGAATATATGTACAGCAACCGACCTGAAATTAGTGGAATACATACATATATACTTTATATAATTATAATTAAAAAACGATTTGGTTTAGTTTTAACGACCGCTCCGCTAGATTTTTTTATCTATATAGAAAATTAATTGATTTTATAAATATTGTATTTTATTATTTTCATATTTAATTAGTATAATTGTAATTAATAAAATTTATTGAAAATGGTTTTTTTGAACCAAAATGTGATTGAATATTGCTATTGTTAAAAAAAATTTGATAAGATTTGTTAGAAAATTTGCTAAGAAGGTGAAATGATTTATTAGTAATTTGTTGTCACGGATACTCTAGTTAAAAAAAAAAGGAAACCCGGTTAAAAAAGAACAACTGACTTTGACACTAAAAAATAGAAATTACATGTGAAAAAAAGGTCATCGTTTCTTAAAACGAAAAAAAAAAAGTAAAAAATATAAATTTCAATTTGAAGCCAAAGTTTTTTTTATAAGATTTATTCATCATATTATTATATTTAATATATTTAAGAATACCGATATTAATTGTTTTTGCAAGAAATCGTAGGTCATTTGTTTTCTTTCTCTATGTATTTTTAGGCGATAATATTAAACAAGTATTAAACACATATACTTAGTCTCACATACTATATAGTGTGATCGAAATGAGAAGTGATTTTTATATTTTTTAATTGTAGATAATCTAGATAAATTTGAAAGAAAAATATGAGTTACCTTTTTTTCCTCGTAATATTAGATCTGACACATTATAAATAAAAATATTGAAATTTTTTAAAAAAAGAAATATAATTTTTTTGTGTGCTAAAAAGAACAGTGGAGTCGAGACGGAAAGTGCCTCATATATTTTTTAATTGTAGATAATGCAGTCAAATTTGTTTACCTTTTGTTTTTTTGAGTTGTAATTTTTTCCGGGTAATATTAGATCTTAAATATTAAAAATCCAATTTGTTTATTTTTTAAGAAATAAACTTTAACAAAAGAGCACAAAATTAAAATTCACAACAATTTTTTTATAAGATTTACTCATCATATTATTATATTAAATGTATGTAAGAATGCTGATATTAATTTTTTTTCTGCAAAAAATCTGTGGTCATTTTTTTCTCTCTTTATATATTTTTAGGCAATAATATGCAATAAATATTAAAACATATAATAATATGTTTGCCGTTTAAAAAGAACAGTGTAATCGAGACAAAAGTGACTTGTATTGTTTTTTAATTGTAGATAACCTAGGTAAATTTGTCTATTTTTTGTTCTTGAGTTGTCTTTTATCCCCGGTAATATTAGATACAAAATGACTATTGTTATTATTGCAAAAACAATTTAAATTATCAAATTATCCCGAAAAAAAACAATAAAAAACATTAACAAAAGAGTAAACAAGAAAAAGAATATATTATTATTATTATTATTATTATTATTATTATTATTATTATTATTATTATTATTGTGTCAATGATGAATAAAGACAGAAAAAAAATAAAAGAAAAAAAATCATAATAACTAAAAAAAACATAATTATCAGGGGGGAAATTCATCTAACTTGAAAATAATGACAATAAAACCAATAAAAAAATTAAAAGAAAGAGCACATAAAAAAATATAATAGATGATAAAACAAAAAAAAATTATTAGCTGAAAAAAATCATTTCATTTGAAAATTTTAAAAAATTATATGTTCTACGTTGCGGGCTGAGTAAAAAATAATTTTCACTATTCAATACTGTTTGAAAATGTGTTTTATGTTTTTTTTTTATTTTAATCGGAATTTTCTATTTGTTTATGTTCTTTAAAAATAATTTGTTTTCTATTTGAAAATTTTAAAAAAAATATATGTTCTACGTTGCGGGCTGAGTAAAAAATAATTTTCACTATTCAATACTGTTTGAAAATATGTTTTATGTTTTTTTTTATTTTAACCAGAATTTTCTATTTGTTTATGTTCTTTAAAAATAATTTGTTTTCTATTTTACTAATTTCTGTCACTTTTATTCATTGGAATAATAATAAAAAAACAAAAGAAAAAAGGAAAAGCAACGACAGTTGCTTTCAAATATCATTTAAATAATAAAAAAACAAAAAAGAAAAAAACGGAAGTTGCTTTCAAATATTATTTAAATAATAATATGTTTTATGTTTTTTTTTATTTTAACCGGAATTTTCTATTTGTTTATGTTCTTTAAAAATAATTTGTTTTCTATTTTACTAATTTCTGTCACTTTTATTCATTGGAATAATAATAAAAAAAACAAAAGAAAAAAAAAGGGAAAGCAACGACAGTTGCTTTCAAATATCATTTAAATAATAAAAAAATAATTTGTTGCTTTCAAATATTATTTAAATAATAAAAAAGGGAAAAGCAACACGTACAGGATTTCAGCACAATCAATATGGTGGCTCAGGGGTTCGAACTCGCGCGCACAGGCGAGCCACTTGGCCACAGGAATGAAAATTATAAAAAGTATCTCGGGCAAAAAAAATACAGATAGGTGCACATACATGCGCGTAGCAGGGGTGTAAAATGATCAGTCCACAGTGTGTGGGTGCACAGTGGCTGCCGAGCTGTTTTAGCTCTTAGTATTATAAAAAGTATCTTGGGCAAAAAAAATACAGACAGGTGCATATGCACGCGCGTAGCAGGGGTGTAAAATGACCAGTCCACAGTGCACATGTGTGTGGGTGCACAGTGGCTGGCCGAACTGTTTTAGCTCTTTTACTAATTTATTAGTTTAATGCTATCGATATTTTGCAAATTAGATTAATATTTTTTTATTAAAAAAAACTTTTATACGTGGAAACTATATGATATCTCTATTGCACGTGACTTAATAGTTTGATTTTAAAACTTCTTGGTCTGATTTTTGGTCTAGCTATGGTTTAAAATTAAAATATACAGGGGTCATATTAATGTCATTCTGTTAATTTGGTCGGTCTAGATATATCTTGGTTGACCTATAAAAAAACATGAGGATGAAATTAAAAAATATATATTAAATTGACGATAAAAAAAATTATTATCTAACTTCTTCTCTAGTCTAAAAATAATCTAATTGACCAATAAAAATAAGATGAGAACAAAATTGAGAGAGGGAAATGATAAATTAAGCATAAAGTTTTTTCTTTATTTCAATCTGACTCCTTACTTAGCTTGAATTTAAAAGTAAATATCATAGGAAATGTCTGTTATAATCAAATAGATGTATCAAATTCAAAGATGATCTAGAAGAATGAGACGACCTTGATGACGGTTTAAGAAAATATATTATTTGAAAAATAAATAAATAAATAAATAATAGAGCTTTTGATTCCCTTCATTTTTTTACAGTAGAATAAATAAACTATAAAACAAAATTGTGATTATTGTTCCTTTTTTACTAAGATCATGTAATATTTTGATTATTATTCTTTTTTATTGTGTTTCTTGTTATGATAACTGTGTTATTTTCTTTAAAAAAACATGATCTTAATTAATTCTTATTTTTTTAAAAGAAAATATTACTTTATTGAAGAATTATTTAATTTAAGTTATGTAATCAGTAATAATGTTAATTTAAGTGATTTTACTAACACTTAATGCGTTTAATATCATATCATAACACAACATGTTTAAATTTATTATTAAATTTATCATAAAAATGTTATCATATTAAATTTATTTTAACAGTATGTTTTATTTATATTAAATAATTTACAACCTCTTAATCTTTCCATGTGCATATATTTATCTACGCATCATTTTTGTTAAAGTAGACATAAAGTTCAAAAAACTAAACAATTGAATAATGCAATAACACACACGTTTCAATAAAATAAAATGATCAATAACATTGATAATGAGCGCACAGGCACACATAATTTCAATAAAATAATTTAATCAATAATATAGATAAAACAAAATTGAAATTGAGTTACGTAAATCACTTTTTTACAATAAAAAATAAAAAATTGAAATTATATATAAAATTGATTTCTTAATTTTATTATTTGACATAATTATTAACCTTTAAGCTTTGTGATTTCTATTATTTTTAAGTGGGATTGTCTTAGATGACAGTTAATCTAGTTATTTTAAGTTTTTTATTAAGTGTTTTTTTTATTGATTTAAGTTTTTAACTCTTTTTTCCAAGGTGTTTTTTAACTGACGGCGACTGATATTTAAAACATCATATGAGGCCGGGGACTTATTTGTAGTTATCGAAGAACAACTCATTCTAGGCTTATGAGATCCCCTGTTTCATTCAGCTCATCTCCGTCATTCTGTTTCTTTTCTTTTGCGGTTTTCTAAGGGTAATTTCTCTCTGGGGTTTGTTTGTTTATATGGATAATCACAAACTGCAGGAAGCCAAATTTGGTGGTTAGATATTCAATTATTGATCTCATTTTATTTAATTTGAAGTATATCATGCATGCTTCAGGTTCAGGGTGCGTATCTGGCAAGTCTGTCAAAAACAAAGAAAGAAATGTCAAAGCTGTTGGCACGGCTTGCTGGGTACTTGAGCAACCGCACTGGGTGTAGACAAAGTAGGTAACCGTTACTTCACCAGAACGGAAGAGATCGATGGTCTCAGTAAGTGGGTTTCTCCTCTTCCAGTTTTAAATTTGTTTCTTTTCTTTTCCTTGCACTTTTTTATTTATTAGTTTGTATATTTGTTGATGTTTCAGTGAAAGAGAAAAGATGGGTGGTATTCAAAGGGGAGGAGGATCCAACCTCACTTCCAGGTACAAATTTGAAGTTTTGGAAATCCCCCCCTCTCTGATACAATATTGCATTCCTTCATGTTCTGAATTATGAGGATCATCGACCATCAATTAACCTTTTCTCATCCATTGATTGTCTTTAATAAGCTTCTAACTCCATTCATGATTGTTAAAAATAGATGTTATTTCGAGTTTTTGATACGTTGCTGGGACTTGGCTGTGAAACTTGGTTATTCTGCATGGTTTACTCCTTGCACTGAATGTTTGTTTATGTGGGTATTGTAGTTGAATGGATATGCTTGATGAACGGACAGCGTAAAAGGGCTCCAACTCCTGAGGTATATCAGTGACATAGTTCATTTATTTTTTTCACATATGCATAAAGAAAAATGGGAGCAAGAAGAAGAAGTCCTCTCCAGCTGAAATATATTTAAGAGTATGCGTGTTAGAGATTGGATTTGGAATTGTGTTTATTATGAAAACTATTGTTCAGTCTTGAGCACTTCGTCACCACTGGACAACTCAGTGAATGCTATTATAAAAAATATTATGTATTCATCATGCCACATCCCATGGTGTAATCCTAAGTTACCTGGAATCACATCCTACTCTCATTTGGGGTGGTATCATCCTAAAGAGCCTCCTAGTGAATATGTTTTGAAAAAAAATACATTAGAAACTCCAAGCTTTGTTTGGACCTAGGATATATTCTTCCAGAGAACCAGAATATTCTATTATTTTTGTGCAGTAGCAAAGGTGTTTCGGATTTTAAAGATGTTTTCCACACAATAAATTTATTCTTCTTCAATCGATTTAAATGTGGATAGTTTGAAAGGTTTGTTAAACAAATGCAAGGCAACTTCTTTCCTTAAGTAACTTGATGAAAAACAAACAGCTCTCCATCAGAGGCTGAATTGACTTCATCATTCCTTTCTTGGTCTCTCCAGGCAAGTTAACAATGACGTGTACAATGCACCATTAGTGTGTTGTGCCTTTTTGAATATCTATATTTGTGGATGGACAGTTGAGTTTTGAAAAGACACACAGGAGGAATGAAGTGTTTATTTTATTTCTTTTTTATCATTTTAGTGAGCTACAATGTTGGAGTTGCGTTATTCTTCTATAAATACACTTGATTTTCTTCAGTAACTGATTGAGATGGAGGCTAGGCGTGAACTTGTGAAGCAAGATGTGGCTCGTACGTTGCTTGTAGAAATATATAGATCTTTCTGTTTCTTCATGGCAACTATTTTTTGTTTAATAATATTATTTATGTGTTTTATTGTTGGATTGATACCTGTAATATTGCTTGTTGTCTCCTACTTGTTTTTGTCTCCAACTTCTGCAGCTACATTGCCACAGCTCTCCCATACTAATCACAACACCCAAGCAAACCTAAACCAGCCCTTCAATCATTAAATTAACCCTAGTTTTTACTACATCATAAATGCTTGTTTGATGATGCAGTCTCTTCAGGGCACTGTATATCTCTATGTTTTATAACTGGGTTTTTGAAGATCTTGACTTGCCACATCTTTCCATGTATCTTTTCTTTATGTCTTCTACATGATACGAAAAACGATTTTTGATTCTTTCTTGAAGGTTTTTGATTACAAAAGTTTACCATTGAGATACCCTTTTCATTTTCTCCTCTACTTCACATACTTCCTTAGATTTGTCAAGGATTTTAATCAGTGTATGTTTTTGACTGCGAGAGTTCTCAAGCAAGAAGAAGAGGAAAGGAGAGCCAAAGAAGTCAGTTCTTGTAAGTCAACAAGCACTGGTAAGTTCCTAAAGCCAAACTCTACTTTTTAACAGCGTAATCATGCTGATGTAATTGTTGATATTCACCCACCATTTGTACAGGTAAAACTGGAGGTCCAGACTTGAAAAGTTTCATTCGCCAATTTCCTACTGCTTCTCAGGGTATTGCATTCTTTCACTGAAATATCAATTGAGGATCATATTTCTTGGCTGCAAACATGCCATTGCATATGAAGGATTTGCAAATGTTTTACCATGTCATGCACACTGACTTGAATATAATACATGTGCTCATGTGCATACTTTTTAACTCTGCTGACTTCTGTGCTAACCATGATTTGGCATTATGGTGCTTTTTCTCAAAGGTAACAAACTTGAGGAAGAATCAGATGCAGTGGATAGAGCAAGGTGGGTCATCTAAAAATTGTCTTCAGCCTTTGTCATTATTTCATTTTATTGCTTACCATGATTGTGAGGTCAGAGATCACCCATTATGTTGCTAGTTAAAATAAAAACTTTTGTCATCTTAATGGATATCTGTTGGCTCTAATTCTTTTTCTAAGCCACCAGTGCTCAATTCAATTTGCTTCTTCAACCAATGATGTTCCCCTCTTTGGTCTGCTCCAAGATTTGGTGCATGGGTGTGTGAACGTGTGATGGTTTGAAGCTGACCACCTTATCAACCACCTGAACATATATTGTTTTATTTAACACAAGAATTTACTGTGCTTCTGATAAATCATCCAAGTTTGTACAGTGTCATAATGTTTTGTAATATTGAAGCTTCTGCTGTGCCAGGCCTTGAAATATATTCAGCAATTGAAATTTTACCTACAATTACACCCTTACAAGTGGAACTAGTTTTTGTCCATGCCATAACTACAGTCGTTAAATTTTGCAGAGAAGGAGAATCTGCGGGGAAGAAAGCAAAAAAAACAAAGTAAAGCATACATCAATGCAATGGTCATAAGTTTATGTTAACGATCACATGACTATTTGTCGAGGTTGCATCATCAGCATCAACAAGTCTGGTCATGGTCAATGAGGGACTGTCTTCCCACTAGTTAAGCCTTGCACTCACGACCTGATCTATTTGGCTTGCAAGATGTTGAACGGATCAGTTGATGAGCTGGCGAATCTGTGATAAGGTGCAAAATTATGGGAAATGCCTCTGAAATGTGTTTACCATGTTTAGCATATCAAATGAGTGTCCATACCATGCAATGTGTTAAAATTTCCATTGCTTTCATGATTCTTCATTCCAAATGATTACCACAATAATGTTCATACATTGCTCATGTATTTTTTATAGGCATTCAGAACCAACCGGATCGGGTTCAACCTTCAAGCCAGGGACATGGCAACCACCGACATGAGATGGATTACACTGTAATGTTCATCACCTGGTTTGGTAGTCATTCTCATCACCGTTATGATCCCTGATCCCCCACTGATGACATTGTTGGACAGAATACATATACTGCAAACTTCTTTTTTGGAAAGATTGAGATTCTGGGGAGGTGAGGATATCTCGGATAGGTTAGCTTCATTATTTGTATCAGCCAAAACAAACCCGAACCCCGGTCCATACCATGAAGCAGCAACACCAGCAATTCAAGAAGCTCTGGAGGGATTTCTCCGTGAAAAGAGTCTTAACGTTTTGAAAGAACCTTTTGTACCTTTATTGGACGAGGTTATTGGCATAATAAAGCTGTGGCTAATACCTCGTGCCATCATCAAGTTCTCTCTCTGTTTTTTTTACCCTGCAGTTGCACTAGTTTCACGCTAGTAAATCTATAAACAAAATTCATATTTTTCTACATGATTATCGTGCATCTGTTTTTGCTCATTTGATAGTAACTGGTACGAGTATTTATTCGATACTAGAATTAAAATAAGAAAGAACAACTATTTTCTCACGCGCGCGCTTTTGTTGTTCATACGGACTTTTATAACATAGTTGTAGTTTTTTGTCATTTTAATTTTATCTCCAAGAGAGGAAATGTTGTTTTTTGGTTCATGATTTATATTGTTTTTTCTCAATATTTTATAGAATTGGTTTTATAGTTTTTTTATGTATTTTATAAATTAGGTTTATTGGATCTCATGTAAATTTTTCTATATGTTATATAAATATATATAATTTTATGAAACTATTAACTGTTGCACACGATTGTAGAAAAAAATAAGTGAAAATATTACAAGATCCATCATCAACCACCTATCCACCGTCATTATCTCTATTGAATTTTAAAATAGGGAAAAATTATTTAATTATTTCTGAAATATTATTTAAAAAAAAAACAATAATTATGATAATTTTTTTGCACGCAAGTTTTCAATATCTAGTAACTTTTTTTTCCTGTTCATTGAATCTAAAGTTCTCTCCCACTTTAATGTTCAATCTGATATAAAAGCTAATCTTTGAAAATTGTGTTTATCTAACTTTTTAATCATTATATTTTTATATTAAATTTAAGACTTTAATGACTTAAGTTTAGATAAGTTAAACTAGGGTTGTCAATACCGTTTTATTTTGGCTAGAACGTTTCGTGACATTAAAAAACAAGACAAAACGACATCATTTTCGTCTCGGTTTTAATTCTACGTCGTTCTGAAATACCGTCGGAATATCTTGGTATCATTTACGTCCTTAAAATCCTTCTTATTTTGATTAACTTGTTAATGTGTTTTTAATTTTGAGATTATGTTTGTTTGACTTTGTATTTATATTGTATAATTTAAAGTTAATTTATCTTGAATTTTAAGTATACTTGTTAAATTAATATTTTAATTTTTTTCATATACATAATTAATTATATATGAACAGTACAATCCAAAACAACATGCTAAAGAAACCTAAACGTTACGTATTAATAAAAAAACTAAAATCACAACCAGAACACTATTAACAACATTGCGTTAAACAACTAAACAGGAATGAGTTTTAAAGACATATCCATAAATTAAAAGCTGCAGATGTGGTTGGTTGGGATCCATGACCCATGCAACTCTCTATAATATGTTTGTGGAGTCTGGTGTCGGCCAATATCTAGAAAACATCGGAGGCATGCTGTATCAAATCATACTGGCATTAGCAAAAATGATCCCTTCTTTATTCCCTGTGCTCCTGCTACTTCTCATCTCAACAAGCCAATGTTCTGCAACTCTGCAACATAAACAACCTGATCTGATAGAGAAATCCTGCTCAATAATAGCAGGGTATGAGGACTGCGTGAGGATTCTCAGATCAGACCGCCGTGCCATTAAAGCAACCAACGTCAAAGAGCTAGCTTACATCATTCTTGATCTCTGCATAGCAAATGCCACGGTGACTCTCGGAGAAGTCCCGAAGCTGCGAGAGAAGTACAGAAAAGATGGAAAAATCGAGAAAGCTCTGAGAAGGTGTGCCGTGGAATATAAGAGGGCTATCAAAGTTTATTTTCGCAAGGCTGTTGAGCAACTGGGGAATAAGTCTTACCTTGAAGCACAGAATTTAGCACATATCGGAGGTGCATTAGGTACGAGTTGTGAACAGGAATTTTATTTCCAGGCACCGGAATTTTCACCTTTATGGCCCAGGAATCATGATTTGGCAGTTCTTGGTACTGTTGCAGAAGGCATTGTTTCCCTTCTTCGTTTGAATAAATCTTAACTGTAATTAAGGGCTACTGGTCTCTTATTACAGCACTGCAACAAGTGATTTTACGAGAATAAACCTTAATCTTTAGTCCAGCTCTAGTTACGTGTTCGTTTTTCATTCATTCATATATATACACACACATATAATAAGAAAGAAGAAGAGTTCCTTAAAAAGAAAGAAAAACAAAAACAAAAACAAAACCACATGGCTGGCTAATTGCCAAGGCTTTTTTCACTGTTATTAAAGTCGAAGAATGTCGAAGAAAGACAGGAGTGTAGTCATGGTTGGTATTTGTATCGTCAGTTTAGTTTTTGATTGGAATGGAATATTATGATTTTTGGAAGCGTTCAGAGCATACCGTTTCGATATTCGTATCTGTTCATATATAATTAATTATATATATATAAAAAAATATTAATTTAACCATCATAATTAAAATTTGATTTTTTTTTCATTTAAAACATTTTAGTGTTTTTAAATTATTTTAATGTATAGATGTCAAAAATAATTTTTAACAGTAATCCTGAGACGCTTTTGACTAGAATTTGACAGGAATTTCTAAAATATACCGGAATTAAAATTGAGACAAAAATAACATTGTTTTATTCCATCCTAGTTTTATAAATGAAACAGAACGGATTTTACAAAAGTGATAGTACTTGGCGATGTGATATAATATATACAAGAAATAAGTGAAAATATGAGGTTCAAGTCTTCAAGAGGTGTGGTGTTTTTAAAACAGACAGCCAATGCAAGCCTACCGATCGAACCAGCGTGATGGGCTTTACCAAGTTTTACTGAATCTGTAGCAATTATGGTTTTCGATGTTAACCCAGACCGGTGAGATGTCCGGGTCAATGAGTTTTCAATTGAACAGACAACTCCGGTAGATGTTTAATGACGCTGTCTTTTCGCCTTGATATTGGTTGCTCTGTCACTAGCATACAAGGGACGCCATTCCTACGATATTAGCCATGGCTGCTCAATTTACCGGTAATGTCTGCATCAGGTTCAAAATCCTTGTACGTAGAGTTGCGTCGGGATGTGGATGGTTTGCGTTGTCTTCTTGCTAGCTCCACCCATCTATCACCATTGAAATCGTCATCCTCAATATCTTCGCAACGTGTTTGGATTTATACAAGCCGACTTGGACGAATGAAACCAGTCTACAGCTTTCCTTTCCTGTTTTTTTCTTTTTTTGAAATGAAAAACAGAGATTTTAGAGTTTTCGTTGGTTAGCAAAATGAAATAAAATCTCGCAAAGCAGAGATGTGTTTTGTGACATTTCCCATCCACTACGACCTACGTGTTAGGCCAAGGGATTCTGTGTTAATTGGGCGAGCCAGAAGAGAGAATGGCAGGTCGATCCTGTAATATCTTGTTCGTTCTGTGGAGAATCTGGAGATGGCAGCTGTCGTGACTAAAAATTTAAGAACTTATTTAAAATAAATATGTTTTGATATTTTCAGATTATTTTGATGTCTAATATTAAAATTAATTTTAAAAATATATTATTTTAATATATTTTAACATGATAAATCTTTAAAAACTATCGACTAGTTATTCAACAGCAATCCCGTGATAGGAAATTTAATGAAAGTTTTAAATATTCAAGTCATGTCCTTACCATAGTCGGCAAAATCAATGAGCATTGAAATGTGTAATCTATAATTATTATAGATGAAAATCTATCACAACTACTTATTCATACAAGCCAACTCCCCGTGACAGGAAATTTAATGAAAGTTTTAAATATTCCAAGTCATGTCCTTGCCACTTAGTCCCGGCCAAAATCCCAATGAGCATTGAGAAGTGTGTAATCTATAATTATTATAGATGAAAATCTATATTTAATTATTGTTTGAGTTTTTTTTGCTAGCAAACTTTTTTTTTTTAGTTTGATATGATGTTGGTCTTTTTTCATGTTATTAAAAATTCAAGTTTTTTTTGTAGAGTTTAAATTTGTAGCATAAAAAATATAAAGAAGAAAATAATGTTATTTTTTCCCAACAAAAACTTAATTTTTGTCTAAAAGATTTCTATTTATATATTTTTCATCCTTTTAATTTTAGTTATTTATACTATATTCTAAGCTTTATTTGTTCCACATTTGAGTACATGAGTTTTGAGAGAGTCGTTGAAAAAAATATGGGAGGAGAGGCAGTGATCTGTTTGCCACCAATAACATAACAAGTTGACTCTATTATCAATATATTCATCCTGTCATCAAAAATAGACAAAAAATAAAGATTATTTTTTAAAATTTTAAAATAAAGATAAATACAAAAAATATATATTAAAAATACTTTTAAAAGGTTAAAAAAAAAACTCTTAATATTGACGAACATTTGACAAACACAAAGCTTTGCCATCCTTGAACGTGTCGAAATGGATCCTACCATGGAGCCCATGGTTTAGGCAAGAGGCAGCTGTTTTCTAATTCAACGTGGGGAAAATCTTTGAACTCATTTTTTAATTTTTTAATCAAAGTTGAATTTTTTATTGGGTTAATCAAGTCATGCTTAGACTGGCTTAACCAATCAGGATTTGTAAAATCAATTTCAACTTGGTTTAGTTTAAAACCTAGGCCAGCTAAGTAATAACCCACCAAGTCGTAAGTTTCTATTGAAAATTCATTAAAACATGAATTCATGCTCTTATTGTTATTTGCTTACTCGACGGGAAAACATAAAATCATTATAATCTAATCTAGCTTGAAACCTAGAACATGCAAGGTCCTGCTGACCCAATGAATCTTTATTTTTTACCGAGATTTATTAATATCCCTTGAAAACAAAAACTGGTGTTAGAAATTAAAGTTGGGATCTGACTAGCGATGGTAGGTTGACTTGTAATACCTAGCCAACGTCCAAGGCTAAGGAAGGAAGCTGCATGCATGGATTCATGTTCTTACTGTCCTGGTACAAAACCATGTACTTTCCTAGACAGTCAAATTTCAAAAACCTAGAGGACGAATAATTTTAAAAATATTAAACAATTTGCTCTTTTCCACCGACCTACTCTCAGGAAGATAGGTTTGGTCTGGATTTATGGGACCAGGCAGGAAATTTGCTCCATTGCCGGCTTGTTGATCAGTAAATTAAACACGATTAATTGATTGCAAAGACTGTTTGTGATGGTGATGTGTATGGGCATTGTGATAGATTTTGTGTTTGTAATTGTAGTTTAAGAGATTATTGGTGCAACATGTTTGATTTTTTTATTTATTTATTTTGATGTTAGTGGTATCAAAAATAACCTTGTAAAAATATTTCCATGAGAAAAATATTTAAAAAGCATTTTCAGGGTTAGCTTAAGAAAAAATATGAATCATGACTCTTTTTTTATATATAAAAAAAAAACATTAAAAGAAAGTTTCAGCGAAGCTCATGTAAAATTATAATCTATATTAATTAAATAAATAATTCTAAATATGCAATTGATAAAGACACACAGCCATGCCAGATAAATAAACAGAGTTTCAGAATAATGTGATAAGGTTTGAAATGGTGCTTGAGACAGCAGGGGATAACCAAAAGGAGACGTATTTATGCTTGATTCATTGAACATGACATGGAATTCTTGTTTTAATTTCCATAAGATAACGTAAAATAAAAATAATATCTAGTTTACTTGAACATTAATTTAATAATGAAAAAGTAAAATAATAAAAATATTTCATGAAAATGTATAGAAATTATGCTATTTTCATGAAATTGTCGGATTTTGTTTTTTTTTTCACTAAGAAAAACACATCTACACAATCCTTAAAGTCTCCTAGACACATATACCACTAAAAAATAATTTATAAACAACAAATCAGTGCAAAAATCGAATTTAATCGTTTTATATTTAAAGATTCCAATCGGCAGGCATATCTTTCTATTTTGGTGACGACATGGTTCGAATTTAGTGTCCATGATCCGGCACGAAGAGTTTTCACTAGATGGATTTATTTTCTTAACGGTTCTATTTTTTTTAAGAAAATAAAATTATTTTATATAATCTTTTTTATACTTTAGTTTATTTTCATGTGATAATATTAAAAATAATTTTAAGAAAAAAAATATTACTAATTTCCCTCTTTAGGATTGAACTTAAAGTTAATATATTCAATCTACAGTCCTCATTTATTGCTTAATCATGCCAACAAGGCTCTAATGATTCTCCTAATCATGTCATAGCCATGTAAACCCGTAAACTTGGCCTCGTTCTCTCCATGATCCCTCCTCAACCATCTGGGAGGCCGCTTGAAAATCAATCATAATCCAGGTCGTTGCAATACTGTCATGGCCACGTAATGTGGTTGAGATGTCGAGCTGAGTCAGACACACGTCGATGTGGCTGTACCTCTTTTGCTGAGTGTGCATGTTTCTATGGATCCATTTTTTTTGTTTGGCATTCAAAACAGAAGGGTCATCATAGCCACTTGTTTCGCGCATGAGAACACCTTGTAATTTACATTATATTCCATGAAGGGACCAGGAATGTGTCCAACTGGGCATTGGTTTGACGATAAAATTAATTATATCTTAATGTTAAGTGTTCATAGTTTAATGGTTTAATGGATGAAACTATCTGGGCCAATAAGGTTGTCCACGTGTGGCTCTCTCAAAGGGATAACTAGAGTGGACTTTTCAACTTCTTGTTTCTAAATGGGTCATGTTTGCTATGGAGGTGGATTGTGATGAGAAGCAATATTCTTTTTTTTTGTGCATAAATATCCCTTCCAAATATATTTGCATAAATTTTCTTTTATATGGTTTTGTTATCGTTTGAGCAGCCAGTCATTTGGTTAAATTTCAATTAACACTTTGCTCAAATCTCCTCATTAAAAAAAAACTAAATAATGCAAGTTGGGTCTTGGGCTAGCGGTTGAAGAGACTTGTTTCCTTACTCTGCATCAGTGTTCAAATCCTACCATGCATGTCTGTTACCCCCGCGATATCTTACATGCTCACTAGGTTTGCAGGATGTTCAATGATTCCGGGAATTAGTTATAGTGCGCGTAAACTGATCTGAATTCCCGGTTATAGAAAAAAAAACTAGATAATATCATTTTATTTATTATGATATCGTCCACATAATAAATAGATAAAAAAAACTTTTCTCGATCAAAATAGAGCTTTTATTTTAACATCATAAATAAATTATAAAAATCTTAAAAAATATTATTTTAATATATAATATATCCAAGCAAAAAAAAATGCTATTATATTTCCAAACATCTCCACATCAACTTTTGATAGTAGAAGGGCAAACCAATCTCTTCCATTTAAGTAAATACAGGGGATGAAATAAGCAAATTTATTAAAATTTCTACTTCTCACACCATGAAAATTTCGATCTTCAAAAAACACAAAATCACTCGACATGTGTTAATTTAGCAAACCATCCAAGAAAATCCTGCAGTCGAAAGGTGTGAAAAGTGAAAACCACAGTACAATATTATATTATAAATAATTATATCTAAAAATATAAAATTAAGGGTGGTATCTTAAAAGTTTTTTAAAAAATATCTAAAATTATAATAAACAAAATCCAATCCGTCAAAAACATACAACTGTATTTTGCTTTACATTGTCCCGTCTTTCCTCCGGTTGTATCTGTCATCAGAACAAACAAACAAACAGAGAAATCTCCATATATGCCTGTGCATACATGCATATTACCCGCGATAAGCGTCTTTCTTTAAGGCTTCCTTTGCCTCCCTCCGACAGTCCTTTTTCTCCGTTTCATCCGATCTCTTAAATATTTTCAACTTTCCAGTCCCACTATCCGTTTTTGGATTCCTCTGTTTTTGCTATGCTCTGCTTTTTTTCTTGATGGGTGCTAATTTTTCTTCAACCTTTACAGACCCCAACGCTTGTTCTCTTGTTGGGTCTCTATGCTTGCAAACATCATCGCCACCAGCAACAAAGCCGAGTCTTGGCGATTTACCAGAGGGTTGTGTGGCTTTGGTTCTTGAATATTTAAACCCGCAAGAGATTTGTAAATTGGCTAAACTGAACAGAGCATTTCGTGGTGCCTCCTGGGCTGATTTTGTTTGGGAGTCAAAACTGCCTGTGAATTATGAAGATTTGATTGAAAAAGTTTTGGGTGATGATTTGAAAGATAAGCTGTGTAAGAGAGAGATTTATACTAGGCTTTGTAGAGCTAACGCTTTTGATGATGGCACCAAGGTACGATCTTCTAGCTTTTATTTGTTTGTATTTTGAGAGGAAATAACTTTTGGGTTTTGGTATTTTGTTTTTTTAGGACATTAAATGGAAACTCTTACAAAAAAAAGCTGTACTTTTGAGTTGTGGATCCCTCTGGTTTTTGCACGGAAGGCAAAGATAGAATTTTTAACTTTAAATACAGTTCAGGGAAGAAAGAACCTTTTTCTGGTTTGATTTTGAAATTTTCAATTACATAGAAATGGATCATGATTGTGAAAAGACAGGACGGCTATTGATTTTGATTATTCGATTCTATCAAGTTTTATTCTTTTGGCTTTTTAACTTGTTGAATTAAAAATTCGCATTTGTGCAGAAAGCATGGCTAGATAAGAGAACAAGAGGTGTCTGCTTATCCATTGCTTCCAAGGGGTTAGCGATAACAGGAATCGATGATCGAAGATATTGGAATTATATTCCAACAGAGGAATCTAGGTGAGATTACTGAAACTTTTGTCTTATATAGGTGCTGGAATTTTGATTAGAATTGCAAAATGGTCAGTTTTTCATTATTTATTTGTTAGATTGTCTGGTCAAGTCCAAGTCGATCGGGGCATTTTCTTGTCGAACTTCTTCAAAGAGGTTTTTAATTATCTTTCATTTTATGTTTATATCAATTCTGTCAATCAAGATCTCTAGTTAATGATGTATGAGAAATTGGAATCCACCAACTACCTGTAGTTGTGTACCATATGAGCTTGGAGGTAATTTGATTGGATCTTCAAGGGGTATGCGAGTTTTGGATTATGTCAGAGAGTTTTTACAACTTCCGGCATCAGGGTTTTAAAATTTTTAATGTAGAAGTAAATTCTTTTGACCCTGAGAGTGAAACCAATAATGTGACTGAGGAGCATAATCTGATAATGTAATTTACAGAAGTACATCCCTGAAGCCCCAAGTTATTGAACAACTTATCATAGTGAACCTGCTCTAGTCGCCTGGCTGCCCCTAACCCCAAGAATTCTCTTTCCTTTTCTCCTCCATAAAATATGGTCAACGAGGAAGGAACCTGGACCTAAGTTAATTTTTCTGTATTCCTTCTTGAAACAATTAATAGGTTACTATGGGCGAGTGGATATTCGTACACAGCTGAGACCTGCATCATCTGATTTGGCAGATTGGATAGTTGTGTCGCTCCTATCTTAAATGTGCATGATTTTGCACCGTGTTTGTGTGTGTGTGTGTGGATGATTAACATTCCAAGATCCAATCAATTTTTTTTTCCGTTGCCACCGTGTCTTGACATGGTAATTCTGGCTGAATTAAAGGATGTTAATATCACTGTTTCTGTCGACTCTCTACATCCATATGCTATTGATAAGTTGGTTGATGTTAATTGAATGGTGGTTTCTATGTTTGTGATCCAATTGGTGATTATTTCCCATGTAGATGTGTAGTCAATACAGCACTGGAATTGATCCAAAGTTCCTTTGTTTTTCTTGCAGGTTCAACTCAGTGGCATATCTTCAGCAAATCTGGTGGTTTGAGGTTGATGGGCAATTTGAGTTCCCATTCCCAGCTGGGACTTATAGCCTATTCTTCAGATTACAATTGGGGAGGGCTGGCAAGAGGTTTGGCCGCCGCATCTGTAACACCGAGCATGTCCATGGCTGGGAAATAAAACCTGTGCAGTTTCAGATATGGACTTCAGATGGCCAGCATGCCTCTTCCCAGTGTTTTTTGGACGATCCCGGGAAATGGAACCTCTACCATGCTGGGGATTTTGTGGTTGATGGCGCGAATTCATCAACAAAGCTCAAGTTCTCTATGAAACAGATAGACTGTACACACACCAAAGGTGGTCTGTGTTTGGACTCTGTTTTAGTATATCCATGTAAATTGAGAGAAGGGTTGCAGCATTTTTAAGCTGCATTTAGCCTCTTAGAGTAGAGAGGATGTTCTGCCGGAATCTAGTATTCGCCGGCTGGCTCTTCAGCGCCTGTATCGATTGAGTATATATTGGCATTGGTTTTGCTAGTTGATAAAGTGTGTATTTCTTCCTCCTCCTTACTTTCCTCGAGGAAATGTTCACTGTCCTTTTTGCTGCTGTAAAATAGCTTCATGGACCACCCATTTGGCTTTTCTGTGGACGAACATTACAAGAAAGTTAGCTTCTGTGCTTAAATTTGAAACCAGGGGAAAAGGGAATCGATTATCGTCAACCGCCTGCTGCTTTCTCCTCCTGTTTCAGGTTTTGTGTTGCCAGACAACAATGCCAGTTGGCGAGGGAGACAAGGTGGTGATGTTACTCGCAAGATTCCTTGGCTTTCACGAGATATTTTTGCGCCCAAAATGCACTTATCAGTACTTCTTTGTCTCGTATAATTCACAGCTGGATTTCATTTACGGGTCCGGTGTGAGCATCATGAATAGAAACACCGCGCCAGAGCATTTAAAAAAAACAAATATATTTTAATTTGATAATACAATTTTTCAAATAGTATATATTCACTTCGATAAATAAATAAAAATTATATTTTAATAAATTTAACATTTGACAATACAAGATTTTTGCAGCCTTTTCCTTCACACACATAAAATTATCCTAATCTTTCCGACAAGTTCATCAATTTGGATGGCCAAAATGCACCCTCATGCTTACTCTATGAGCTGTAAGAGGAGTGACCATTACAAAAATGTGTGGCGGATAAGGTGCCACGATAAGAATGAGTTGACTGATAATATAAAACAAAAACTCATGGAGTTGACTGAAATACTGTGCACTTAGACTCGGTTTACCATCACTGTAAGTAATAGTAAGAAAACAAAATGCCTTTGTTTTTATATCTGGGTATTCTTGTCTTTTACCTATTAGCATTAATTGTTAAAAGATTCTTTTCGACTGTAATTGTAATTTTTCTTATAACATTGACGAGGAAGGGCATAACTACTTGTTTTTGTTGTAGTAATAGTAATAGTAATAATAATAATAATATTTGTTTTATTGGGATAGTCAAGAACATCTTTGTCTTTCAACAACGAATACATATTATTGATTTGTTTTAAAATTATTGGTGAATGAAATGAACATTGCGTTGGAAATATCTGTACTTTTTGAATGATATACACGACACCTTCCAGTGATATAAAGTATGATCTCATCATATTACTTGATGTGTCGTCATGCTTTTTCTTCTTCTCTCAGCATGACGTGTGTGGGCTATGGTGGGGTTTTTATTATGTATAAGACTTTTCAATGTGGCCATTCTTTTGATATTTTTTTTATTCATTTGTAAAAGTTCTTATGTTTTTTCATTTCATCATTAAATTAAAGTTTATGGTATATTGTTTTTTATCCGATCCTTGCTATTTTCATTCTTTTATTATATTTATTTTTCTTTTCAATATAACCCTTTAATTTATTTTTATTTAAATTTTATATTTTTTTTCTTATTTTTAGATCCTTTTATATAAATATTTTTTTATTTTATTATTCGACATTTGATTTGCTATTGCCTAGTCCAATGAACAGTGTCACAAGTTTGAAAAATTAATAATGATCAATGTTTTTTTTTACTTATTTTCTTTTCTAATTTCATTGATCGACAAAAGTTTTTCTTAATAGTTGTGTTTTTTTTTCAATATCTTTTCTATCATATTATCTCGATCTTATAACCTAAATTATGAGTTTTGTAGGTTAATCTGAATTAATT